>PVIY010041081.1:0-21889 GCA_004026745.1 Myrmecophaga tridactyla | reverse complement strand
CATTGAGGGGTCGCCTTATACAATTCTTCCCTGACCACCATGGCCCCCTTCCCCAGCCCATCTCCAGCCTGCTGACCATCTCTCACTTCTTCAGGCCATGGGGCCCTGTTTATGCATTTACTTTATCTGCCTCCCCAGGAGAAGGGGTGCTCATCTCATCTTTGCTTCTCTAAGGCCCAGCACACAGTAGGTGCTCAAGCAATGACTGTTGAGAAAGTCTCTTGTCCTCCAGCCCCGAGCCCCCTCTCTAGCCTCACTGCCGGCTGTTCTGGGAGAGGCTTGGTGGAGAGGACAAGTGCGGCCCTTGGAACAGGGCCTGGCACACAATAAATACTCAGGACTAGCTGTGACAGTGCTCGGTCCTCATCCCACTCCTGGGGCTGGCCATTTACTGAAGCACACTCAGTTCTCTTGCCTCCACGCCTCGCTGATGCTCCTTGTTTAACCTTGAGACAACCCTTTGTGGGAGGTGCTATTCCCATCTCCATCTTAAAGATGAAGGTCAGAGAGTTGCCAAGATCTCCTGGTCAGAAGGACTGGGAATTAGACCCCGGCAGTCAGGGTCCAAGCCCACGGTGGTCCGCAGTCCCCTCCACACCTTCCCCCTCGCTTGCAGAGCTGGTGTAACTCAGAAATTAGGGTTTGAGGGCTGATTTTGATGACTGGATCATATTCCTTTTTTGCTTTCGGGTATATTGGAGTAGACAGAGGGAAATAACTGAAATCCCTAATCTATAATTCAGCTGCCCTGATATCTGAAATGATTGTAAAAGCCCTTATCTTGTGCCGTCATGACTGTTAAAAGCTGTTACTTCCTTTATCTGGTCATTTCCTTGTAGGGCAGAGGCCCTAATGCTAATGAAGTCAGCCATTAACCAGCCTCAGCCCTGGAGATTTGTAAATCCTATCAGCTAGTGTGCTGGTGTGAAAGGATGTATGGATCCTAGAAAAGCCATGTTTTAATCAAAATTCCATTTCACAAAGGTAGAATAATCCCTATTCGATACTATATGTTTGAAACTGTACTCAGATCATCTCCCTGGAGATGTGATTTAATCAAGAGTGGTTGTTAAACTGGATTAGGTAGAGGCATGTCTCCGCCCATTTGGGTGTGTCTTGATTAGTTTCTGGAGTCCTATAAAAGAGGAAACATTTTGGAGAAAGAAGGATATTCAGAGAGAGCAGAGAATAATGCAACCATGAGAAGCAGAGTCCACCAGCCAGTGACCTATGGAGATGAAGAAGGAAAATGCCTCCCAGGGAGCTTCATGAAACAGGAAGCCAGGAGAAGAAGCTAGCAGATGACGCCGTGTTTGCCATGTGCCCTTCCAGATGAGAGAGAAACCCTGACTGTGTTCGCCACGTGCCTCCACTTGAGAAAGAAACCGTGAACTTCCTCAGCCTTCTTGAACCAAGGTATCTTTCCCTGGATGCCTGTGATTGGACATTTCTATAGACTTGCTTTAACTGGGACATTTTCTTGGCCTTAGAACTTTAAACTAGCAATGCATTAAATTCTCCTTTTTGAAAGTCGTCCCGTTTCTGGTATATTACATTCCAGCAGCTAGCAAACTAGAGCAGCTAGATTCTACTATTGAAAGATAACTTGTCTCCCTTCCTTTTGGCTCACACTTTAGTACCGAAGTGATGGCTCTCCCTCTCCTCCTTTCAGTTTATGCTCTCCTATTGAAATGATAATGCTAACACTCTCTCCTTTTTTGCTTTGAACTTGCTATCCGAAATGACCTCCACTCCCCTTGCTAAAATCCTTAAAAGCCTTGAACCCCCTAAACTTGAGGGGACAGATTTTGGGTCGCTAGACCAACTGCTCTCCTACTATTCACCTATTAATAAACTCTTTCTCTCTTTGAAACCCTGGGTATCTCAGGAATTGCTTATTAAGCGTGTCGGCAAAAGAATCCCCAGCCTTTGTCCAGTAACGCTGGTTCCTGGTGTCTGCCTTGACTTGGGGTGGTCCCATTTCTTGTTCCCATTTTCACCTGGGTCCCCCTCTTTGGGCCTGGGGCTCAGCACTCCTTGAGTATGCTGTTGAGTCTCACCCACCACTGCTGGAGGGAATTGAATTCCCTAATGGCCAAGGCCATGTCCCACCCTGAGCTCCTTATCCCTGCAGAGTCTACGCAGTGCCAAGCATATGGGTATTTAGAGCCATTTTCCCCCATTGCCTCAGTGGTTTCATCTATACATTGGGGCTAATGAGGGCCACCAGCTCCCACATCAGAGGGGCTGTCAGAGTTCCTTATGTAATGAAAGTCAAAGCATCCCAGAGGGTCTGTGGTGGCCAGTAAACCCTGCATGGAGCTGTTAGGGTGAAGAGGAGTGTTGAGGGGAAGGGGTTATAGGGGGCTGGGCCCAGGGGCTTGATGCTGCCTCAAGGATCTCACAAGTGTATGAGAAGACAGATGGGCAGGGAAGTCTCCCAGGAACTGTTCAGAGGAGGGAAAGACTTCTGAGAAGGTCATAGAGAGGCTTCCTGGAGGAGGTGTCTTTGAGCTGGGGCTGGTAGGGGCTGAGATAGGCCTGGTAGGAAGTGGCAAGATCAGAGCAGGGAGGGGCCTCCACCCACTGTTCTTCATGGAGCTCATATTTATTAAGGCCCTGCCACGTGCCAGGCCCGGTGCTGACACTGGGGACATGGTGTAGTGTAGAAGACAGATGCCAATTGCAAAGGTGACAATTTCCACCAAGGAACGATTCAGGGACTTTAGAGGGATCACCAGGTCCAGAAAGTCAGAGGACATGTCCCTGGAGTGAGTACTGTGAGATCAGCAGGCATTGGCTGGTAAAGAGGAGAGGGAAAAGTACTTTGGGCAGAAGGAACAGCCTGTGCGAAGCTGCTGGCCTGGGAAGAGCCGGGTGCAAGTGAATGGCCAATGCATGTGAATGGCCAGAGCTGAGACTTAGAGGCGTTTGGTGCTAGAAGAGGCCTGAGGCCTCAGGGCAGGCAGGGCTCACTCCACAGAGCTGTGGGTGCCAAAGGGGCATTCGAGTTTAACATGGCAGGTCCCAGGCTACCACAAAAGATATCAGAGTAGGAAGCAGGGGGCAGGCTCCTCGCAGAGGGTGGAGCAGGAGGTGGGCGAGGGCAGAGGGCAAGGAAAAGAGGGTGTCATTCAATGATGGATGAACGAGGGAGAATGGGGTTTGTTGGGGGTAGGAGGGGGCAGGGGCAGGACGGGGCATGGTCAGGCCCAGTTGTGGCCAGTTCAATTCACTGAGTCTTCTCGGAGCTCTGCACATCTTGAGCTCTTCCAGGCAAGCGCTGTGCTGGAGGGTGGGTTGGGAGTGGGGTGGAGTTTGGCTTCATTTTTATTTCTGCCTTGTGGTCACGAAAGTTCATTTTTGTCCATGCTGTTACGTTTGTTACATGAATGTGAACTCCCACTGCCCATCTGGGCTCATGAACTTGGGTTCAGACGGGGACACACCCCCACCCCTTCTAGCCCTGTCTGAACCTGGCTGTGCCAGCAGCCCCACAGGTCTTCCATATCATCTCGGCCTGGACGGTCAGCTAGAGAAATGGCCCCTAGGCTTGTGCGCTCCTATTCCCTCCCGTTCTGTCCTCAGCAACTAGCCACCCTCCTCCCAGCTCCACCCTGCTCCCCGATTCTCATGGAACCCTATCTATCCTCCCTTCTTGCCCCCCAGCCCTGGCTTGCTGGAGCTTCTACCAAGAGATCCATCCCCAGGGACCGGGAGCTGACCCCCTTTCCTCCTACAGCAAGGGTGAGGGGACCCCTGACCCAGCAACTGCAAAGTGAGGGATGGGACACCCTGGTGGGCCCTCTCTGGACTCTAGGGTTCAGACAAGAACACCCCCTTACCCCTTCTAGGCCCCTCTGAGCCTGGGGAGCTGGGCAGGGCTGGCTGTGTTTCGCAGGTCTCAGGGTAGGTTTGCCTCAGCCAGGGACCCTTGTGACCAAGGCTGAAGAAGGGGCTGTAACCTGGCCTTCCTCAAGATAAATGAAGGACAACATTTGGGATTCATTCTATAAACATCTATTGGGCACAACCAGAGGCCTAGGGAAGAAGCTATAAGGAAGGCAGACGAGAGCCCTCAGGGCTCTCATGGGCTGATGGGGTGACAAGCTTAGTGCTATTAGGGTTTGATAAGCCTGCTGGGGCTGTTGGCTGGTCTTAGTGGTGGAACTGCCAGTCACAGGCTCGCATTCTGGTCTCTTCATTTTCCAGTTCTCAAAGCCATGCTCCTCTCGAAGCCTCAGTTTTCTCATCTGAAAAATGGGCATAGCATCTGGTTTGCAGGGTTGTTAAGGCTCAAGAGGGTTAATGGCAACAGTGGTTGGCCTTGGACCCTCCTTGTTCTGACCCGGAATTAAGCGGCCCTGTGGGCTGGCCCAGCTCTGTGAAAGGCTTTCTGAGGCCCAAGGCTCACCAGTCCTTTCTCAGTGAGCAGCTGTTTATTTTTATTAAATTTTTTTTTTTTAAATACCAAAAAAACACCGAACAAATGCAAACATTCTTAACTTTTCATCATTTCGTTCTGCATATATAATCAGTAATTCACAAAATCATCACATAGTTGCATAGTCATCATCATGATCATTTCTTGGAACATTTGGATCTATTTAGAAAAATAAATAAAAAGAAAACAGAAAAAAATTCATACATACCATACCCCTTGCCCCTCCCTTTCATTGATCACCAGGATTTCAAACTAAATTTATTTTAACATTTGTTCCCCCTATTATTTTTATTCCAAATGTTCTACTCGTCTGTTGACAAGGTAGATAAAAGGAGCATCAGACACAAGGTTTTCACAATCACACAGTCACATTGTGAAAGCTGTATCATTATTCAATCATCCTCAAGAAACACGGCTACTGGAACACAGCTCTACATTTTCAGGCAGTTCCCTCCAGCCTCTCCATTATATCTTGGATAACAAGGTGATATCTACTTAATGCATAAGAATGACCTCCAGGATAACCTCTTGACTCTGTTTGGAATCTCTCAGCCATGGATACTTTATTTTGTCTCATTTCACCCTTCCCCCTTTAGGTCGAGAAAGTTTTCTCAATCCCTTGATGCTGAGTCTCAGCTCATTCTAGGATTTCTATCCCGCATTGCCAGGAAGGTCCACACCCCTGGGAGTCATGTCCCACATAGACAGTGGGAGGGTGGTGAGATTGCTTGTTGTGTTTGCTGGAGAGGGAGGCCACATCTGAGCAACAAAAGAGGCTCTCTTGGGGGTGACTCTTAGGCCTAATTTTAAGTAGGCTTGACCTAACCTCTGAGAGTTTAAGTTTCATATAAACAAACCCCAAGACTAGGGGCTCAGCCTATAGCTTTGGTTGTCCCCACTGCTTGTGAGAATATCAAGAATTCAACTTGGGGATGTTGAATTCTCCCCCTTTCAGTGAACAGCTTTTTACGTCAGTAGCCCAGCTCACTAGCTGGGGTCCACCGGGTCTACAGATCAGTCAGTTGTTTGCGTTTTCCAAGGAGCTGATCCAGAGACAGGGGCGTCTGGTTTTCATTGTGCAGCTGTCTCTAATTCCTTTGGCAGTTGAGCTTTTCAGAGGGAGTAAGAGGCACTTAACTGGTTGTGACCCAGTGTGGTGCCGAAGCAGCAGCACTGGGCCTGGAATCAAGCGGACTGCGTTACAATCCCACCTCTGTGGGAGTTGTGTGAGTTGGGGTAAGGTACTGAAGGTCTTGGAGCATCAAAAGTCCCATTTTGAAAATGGCAGTAATGATTTCTGCCTCATCTACATTGCAAAGGAGAAAATTGAGATGAAAGGGCTCTGTGCATCATAAAATATGAAACTGGTACTTGTTCTTTGTATCTTTGCAGGTGGGGCTCTGTAGGTTCCTGGAGCACCTGGCCCTCAGGTCCAAAACGGTCAAAGTGACTCTGGGGGCCCATGGGACAGGGGCCATTTGGGAGCTGGCTGGCTGATGATCTGAAGGGCAACAGGGACTTAGAAAACGAGGTGCTCACTCTGGTGGGTGTGGTGAGGGAACAAAAAATTATGGGGATGACAGCTAACAGTTACCAACGGCTTATCAGGTGCCAGGCACATGTCTAAGGATTTTACATGTATTAACTGATCCACACTGCAACGCTATGCAAGAGGTGGCTGTAGTGAAAATGGATAAGGGAAACTGAGGCACAGAGCAGTTTAGGTATTATTCCTCACCTGAAATGGATAAGGGAAACTGAGGCACACTGAACACTGCTGACCAGTGGTAGAACCACAGAAACAGAAGTGGGAGACTGGCCTGGAGAGTTTGGATGGATGAGAAGAGGGTGGAAAGGCAGTTTAGAGGGAAAACTGTATGCAGAAGCTGGGGGCCGCACTTAGCCTGGGGAACAATGGGTCCTCCTGCCTGGCAGCCAGGAGGGGTCAGTTTGGAGGAATCTTGAAAGGCAGCCAAGGGGTTTAGACATGATACAGTCAGAAGGAGGAACCCCTGTGAGCTCTTGGGTGACCTAATCCTTGAGAGGTGGGTGGGATCCTGGGAGGAGGGGGCTATGACAGCCTGGCTGCTGGGGGCAGAATCCAAGGAATGAGGTGGGGTTTCCTCATTCTTCTGTCTTCATGCTTGAATACACGCCCAGCTGCCGCCCAAGCAGCCCCCTTGGGAAGCTTTGACACTAGTCTGGCCCAGAAGCTGGGCTGTGTGGGGTGTGTGGCCCAAGCCCTCAGAGCCCTGGTAGGGCCAGAGGGGCAGCCAAATGGCCTAGTACCTGGTCCTGGCCCCACAGGCACCAAGCATCCCAGGCAGTTTTGCAGGGGCCAAGGGCATCCCATCTTGGGAGCTGACCTCCTGGAAGGGCAGGGCAGCACCGCCTGCTGGCTGGGAATCTCACAGTGTTGCTGGGTCTTAGTGGAGTCTGGGGCATTCTGCTCCAGGCAGAACAGCTGTGGCATCCCCGTCTTGAGCTCACACAGAACCTGGCGGCCACAGGGCTGGTGGGGTGTGTGTGTGTGGGGTGAAGTGGGGGCAAGTGAGTGGAAGGACACTCTGGTGGTGGTTAGAGATGGGAAGCAGGGTCGCTGCCTTTCCTCTGATAAAATGAAGCCCTTTCCCAGGTAGGCCACTGTATAGTGGCCATGATGGAGGCCCTGCAGTCCAGAAAGAAATCACACTTGCAGGGGATTAAGATGACATAAAGGTAGGTGAGTCCCACTGACAGGTACTGGATGCCTAATCCTTGCAGCACATCCAAGTAAGGGCTTGGGGATGGAAGTGCTGAGAGAAAGTGTGTGTGGGGCGAGTCCTCTCAGTTCTGCAGGGTGCCGGCCCTGGGTTCTGACCCTTTCTACCTGCGAATAGTTGACAAATGTAGGAATTTCTAATGAAGACAGGGACGGATGGGAAAGGGTTTCGGGGAAGTGGCCGAGTGTTCAGTCCTGACGCATGCAGGGTGTAACGGCTCTGCGAGAGCCAGAGATAAGATGGAGATGGCCAGGAACGCTAGGGAGGTTGCACAGGACAGAAAGGCCACATCCGGGGTGAGGTCGCCGGGAACACACGTGGGGCCCACAGTGAGTTGGCGGGAGAGGGGCCAGCAGGGAGGACTGCGCCTCGGGCTGGGGGGCCCAGGGGCCAGGAAGGGAACAGACAGAAGGGAAGACCTTGCCTTGCTTGGCTTTTTTTCCTTTTCAAAAGGTTGAACACTTGGCGCCTGACTAGAACGCTGGGAGGGTTCGATGCCCCAGTGATCTGGCACAGGGTGGAAGTGGGATGTTATTCCAGAAGGCCAGGGGTCCACAGTATTCCAGCCTTTCTCCTTAGCCTGTGCCAACTATTCCTGGATTTGGTTTGAGAGAGTGGCATCCACCTGCATTAACTGGTGAGTCCTTCTGAGAACTGCCCTTTGCCCCAGAGGCATCTTGGGTAGCTCCTACAGTGCAGGGGAACAGGCCCTGGGAAAGGGTGAAGGTGAGCCGAGCTGGGGAAGGAGGGCAAACAAACCCTTTGTCTGAGGGGAAGTGCCTGGGGAAGAGACGGCCCAGAGGAGCCATGAGGAGGAAGGGTGGGGGGTGGGTCCTTTCCTGGAAGCTGCACAGGGTCAACTCTCCCCACCTGCTCTTTTGACTCGAGGTTGCCCTTTGCCAAACTTCTGGGTGGGGCCTTGTGCTTTTGGCACAAACTACGTTTCCCTTAAACTCAATCTGGTCTCACCACCCAGCGCGACTAGACTTCTGCAGCAGAGGAGTACCTACGCTCCACTGGAAATGGCACCCAGCAGCCCTGGAATTCCAAAGGAAGCAAGGTGACCAAGAAGGCTGACTCCCCAGGACAGCTGGCTATTCAAAAAGTCACTGTCATTCAAAAGAGGAGCTCAGGGGCATGCTCACCAACCCTGGCACGGGGTAGGGTTTGGACAAACCTGCTGTGAAGGAAATTTTGGGGAAAACTGAGGAAATCTAAACATCAAGTTTATTGATGTGGAAAAGGAGAGATTAATTGAAAAAGGATTACAAATAACACGCATGGTATGACCTCATTTTGTAAAAAAATGCTTATTTAATATATTGTACAAATATAAACACACACACACACACACACATATACTTAGAAAAAGAAGGATATGTAATAGGGACTTAACAGTGATATAGGCTGGGCAGTAGGAATTCTTTTCTGAATGTTTTTCTTATTTTTGTTGGTCTATATTTTTCCAATAGTTTTTATTTAAAAATTTTTGTTATTGCAATTTAAATTTTATTTTTTTCCAACGTCCTACAATGCACAGATACTGCTTTTCCTATATTCAAACGTTATTTTTAACTTAAAAATGTTAAGTAAAAAACTGTCTCCCCACAAGCCAACAATCGAGGGTGCTGCCATACTGGGGCATTAGGGGTGCCCCTGGGGGTGGGAAGAGCCACCTCTGCTCCTTTGCTCCCAGCCAGTTTGGAACCCAATCCTGACCATCTGAGTTCTACACAAGATCTAGAAAGTGCTGATAATGGATTAGGAAAAGAGAGTTAATTGTGGAAAGACCCTGAGATTAAAAAAACAAAACAAAACAACTCAGACTGTGTTTTCTACCAACCCAGTCCATACCTCTCAGTCTGGAAAATCCAACTTCATTTTAGTAGTGGGTTGGCAGAAAACAGAATGTGAAAGATAAAGTTATCAAGTTGTATTATTCTTTTCTATTTCTCACCTAGCACTCTCTTGGGACTGCCTCTGGGTCTCTAGTTGCCACCAGTGGTCTGAGAAGGATGGTTGAGTAAGGGTAAGTGCTGTAGATTTTGGGAATAGGGAGGCTGAGATAAAGAGGAAATGTGCTGCCAATTTCCCTGGGCCTTATTTTTGCAGTTTTATAAGGGGCAGAATAATCCCTGTGCCTCCTTTTGCACATTTTGAACTTCTCAGAAGAGATGAGCTATTTACAAGTATGGCTCAAGCCTCTTAGGATATAGTATGTGGAGAGGGGTAAGGTTAATTTCCTGCTTAGTGGTATCTGTGCTTTGGATGGCACCACTAAGGGGCACCCATACTCTCCCCTGACCCCAACCCTAGCTGTGTTTCTAGTTCCAAGCTCCTGCCTAAACCCTGTCCTAGACCTGGCTTGACCTCTATCCTCTTGTCAGCCCCAATTCCTTTCTGGGCCATGAGAGAGAACACCTGTCTTTTTCTCAGCTGGACAAGCTCTGTGGGGGCTCTTTATTGCTCCCTCAGAATGATGTTTCATGTAAAGGTGAGAACTGATGAGAGGACTCAAGATGAGGACATGTGGAGCTGGAGGAATAACACTATACCTGCCAGCTTTACCACACACCATCTGTTTCTGATTATAGGGATACTGAAGAAAACAAGTCCATCTCATTCCACCTTCCTGTGCACTCAGGGATTAGAATCTTCTCAGGCTAGAAAGAAACAAGTCCAGAAATGCCATTATTTGAAGTGGGAACAGAAAACCACTAATTGTGCAATAGCTATAAGGTTAAGGCCCTTCCTCATTCAGGGCTTTTGTTCATGGCTCTACAAAGTGGGCTGGTTCCAGGGTCACATGCCCAGGCAGACGCTTGGGGACCTGGCCCTTCCTGGTGCACCTTATCTTCCCACTATTTTGGTAAGTATTGGCCAAATTGCAATTTATCTGTCTTCCTGGCCAGAAGGAGCAGCAGACCCTGTGCAGAGAAGGCTTCAAATAGTTTCAGTCAAAAAGACTTGGTTGATTTGATGGGTTCTATGCAGCATTTACTAGTGTGGGTGTTTTGGACAATCTGCTCTAAAATAAATTGCAGTATTCAGATGAAACAAAAGTTGGGAACAGGAACCCCCTTGTGGTTCCAAAAGTTTTGAACAGATTGTTTTGATTCAGAGTTCAGATAAACACCTCCTTTGGGCTGTTGAACTGCCAGACAATAGTTTATAATTTGCTGCCCTCTTGTGGCACAGAAGTGATAAAAGACCATTCCCTTTCAGAAAATACCTTGTTCATTTATTTGTTCCATAGATAGTTATGGACGAGGCCACTGGACACTCTGAGGGGCTACAGAGAGCACTACACACAGTCTTTTTTTTAAACATGGGCAGGCACCGGGAATCGAACCTGGGTCTCCAGCATGGCAGGCGAGAACTCTGCCACTGAGCCACTGCCCCACTGCCCCACTGCCCTGTCTCTTTATGGAATTCCCAGGCTGGCACAAGCTGAGCCTCGACAGCCTTTGGTAACTACAGTCACTTCACTTATGGGTGAGATAAATTTAAAGTCAGATCTGTTAACTGGCATCCCTCGTGGGCCTCCTGCCTCCTTACTTTTTCCTAATCTAGTTCATGATTATCTTCTCCTCCAAAGGGCCTCTTCCTTTCAACCCCTAACATGGTTCTGCTCTGCCTCCGCACACAGTACTTATCTCTAAAGGGGGCAGTTGTTGCATATTGAGGTTTTCAAGGACAAACACACAGACCCTCTCCTAGGCCTGCCCACAGTTTCTGTATTTGCCATGGGATCCTCAAACAGGGAGAAGTATTTCTATAATCTTATTTAATCTTCACAGTAACCTATTTTATAGATGAAAAAACTTGTAAAAGTTAACTTGCCCAGGGTCAAACTTGGTTATGCCTCCAGGGTACTTTGCTTGGGCTCTTTAGTTCAGAGCACGGACGAGGCCTAGGGAAGGCTGTGGGATGGGAACTAGACTTGTGAGACCGTATGTGGGGGGGAGTGTTGGAAACTGCAAGAAGACTAATTCATAAACTCGGTGATAACCCAAACGCTGGTTTGGTATCTTCCCTAAGCCATTCAAAAAAAGCTCAATTCTTCTGAAAAACTCCTGAATACGCTTCATGAGGCAGGATGCATTATCATACCCACACACCACCCTTGCCACTGAAGGTCTCTGTCTGGGACACCTATCTGAATTGAGAGACCACGGGGAAAGCTTGTGTACATTCTGGTCTTTGTCAATAGTGACTCCTAACCACACTGTTACTCTTTCAAGATATTTTTATTAGTGGCACATGGAATTTAAAGTTAAGCAATTTCTTTCCAGAGAGAAGGGTAGCCTTGACGGACTGAAAAAAAAACAAAAAACAAAAACAACCAAGCGACATGTCACAGTAGAAATAGCATTTCCAGTATAAAGAGAGAATGACAGGAATACTCTCCACCAAGGATATGACCTTCTTTACCATGCTGATCACACTGTACACACACCAAATTCAGCAGGAGGGGGAATCCCAAACTAAGAAACGGTATGAAAATGCAGCAAGGCCCAGTGTCATCTCCTCATCCACTGGCCCTTCCCCTGCCTTCAGAGAAGTCGGAGAGTCGTGAGCCTGGTCACTCACTGTATGAGGACTCAGAGGCTCTGAAATAGGGGGAGGTGGGCTCTGCTCAGGTGTGCTGGCCAGTGAGAGGGCACCGTGTGGTCAAGGTGAGCAGAAAACCCTCAGGAACCCTACAGCGCCCGCCAGGCTCCACCAGGACCTCTCTCCCCCAGATCAAGGAGCTCTGGGTTACCACAGAATGTTTTTCAAGCTTCTGGAAACATGTTTACATTAGTTTGAGAAGATTTGAACTTTTTAAGAAAAATCAGTTTATCCTCTCATAAATGGGGAACATCTCCTGTAAAGGACTTTCATTATTTAACCTGATAGTTATGACACTTATTTTCCTGAAAATGAACTCTGTGACATTGTGAGGGCCAGCTTGGCTTTTCCCATTAGCTCTTCTGCTGCTGCTGCTGCTCCTGTCTTTCTTCCACACACCTCTACTGGATCCTTTCCTTCCCACTCTTAGAAAGTCTGCAACCAGGGAGCCCCAGGGAGCATGGGTCTCCCCTAGATTCCCGCACCTTTCAAGCCCATAGATTCTGTCTCTGCTCCAGGTCTCCCAATGCCAAAAAGCACTTCCTGCATTGAAGCAGTTTCTTCATTCAAGTCAAGATTGTGTCATTTCTTCATTCTGACCTAACACAATGAGGATCATTAATAAGAAAGGCTCCCTAGAGTTTATCATCTTCACTGGTCTTATTTTGATATAAATAGAGGCATTTGTCTCACCACTTCAAAACCCACTCCTCAACCAATCATTCAGATAGACACTTACTGATCAAGGCAACAAAATGAGTGACAGACTGCATAATTTTTTCATTTCTAGATCTAATTGATTAAGCTAAGTCTCCACACGAGGAAACTGTACTTTACCTCCAAGTTAGCATCTAAAATACAATGTCCCATGGGCTTAGGGCAGGTCGGTGGTAGTAGTTTCGCCAACATCAATTCCAGAGTGCAGCTTGCCATTCTTCGCAGCTGCCCAGGGCATGGATGCCGACGACCACTTTACTGCCCAGTCTCCTGTCTTGTTGACCAAGATGACACCACCTAAACCTTTAAGCCTTGATTTCATATAACCCAATGACAGGTCAGCAGCCTCTTCTAATGTCTTTCCTGAAAAAAAGAATAACATACGTTATTGAAAGGAAAAAAAAATCATTTATGAAAACCAAAACAAGTTAACGAGTTCAAGATTTTGGGAAATAACATCTATTTGAATGCTTAAAAGGAGGAACCTACTCCAGAAAAGGCCCTTCTTGCACTGAGCCTAAGCAGACTGCCTTCTCTCCCACACCCAGGCTCAGTGTCTCTCTACTTCCTCTTTCCTCCTGAGATAGGAAGACAAATAGCATTTTATTTTTAAATGCTCTATTTCAGGTCCTAACAGAAAGTGGGAAAGAGTCAAAAGAAATAGTCTTACCCTGGAAAGCAACATCTGTAGCAATTAAGAAAGGGTTTCATATACTTCAAACAGCTTCTGTGTACTTGCCTTAGTGAGTTATGACCTTGTTCTATGTTCTGTGTACCTTGTTCTATGTGGAAGAGAGTGAGTCTGGCCAGATTCACTTTCAGGATGCTTTCTCCATGCCCCGTGGTTGAAATGGCTCCAATGAGGTTGTCAGCATAACCTCCAGATCCTGCTCAAAACAGAAAGTGATTGGTTCTAACTGAGCAGCAACAGTCAACAAATGCAAACACATATAACATGCCTAATGCTGCACAAATATTAAGTCCCAAAAAGCGCTCAAGTGTAGACGAGGGTCAGATTAGCAGCCTGACTTTGTGGATGCGAAGCTGGATAAGTAAGTGCTGCGAGAATGCCCTCAAACCCAGGAAGATGAAGGAAGGCTCAGAGGACGGAGGTTCAAAAAAGCCACACCAGAATGGCTCCTCTGCCCCAAAGCATATCTATCCCCACATTGCTCAGCGAAGCCGTCCTTCTCCTCCACACCCCATACACCTAACAAAGGAAGGACACTATAACTGTATTGTATAGATCACTAGGAAAAATTACTACAGTAAAATAAGTTTGGGAAAATGGATACCCTCAAATTTAACAGCCACGCATCCTGTCCAACAATTTGGAGGACAGCAGTGTTTGTTGAGGGTGCTTTAACAGGATCTGAGGGAACTATTCTGGGCTCTCTACTTATGTGGGGATCTGGCATTAAAGATACTCAGGTAAGATTTCTTCCTTATTTTTGTTCAGGACCGAGCAACCTTTACAGCCATCTTGTCATCATTATGTATTCCTGTATCTGTTAGCAGAGAGCTACCAGCCTGAGAGCACTTCAGCCTTGGCAAGTTTTGCCTTTACCCTGCCCTAGTAGACACAGGGCTATCCTATGGTTGACATCTGCCTTATTTATTGATGTTGGACAAGGGGAAAGGGCTTATGCACTGAGATTTTGCACTGAATGTCACAAGTTCTCAAGGGTTCACAAACACGGATAACCTCTGGGTTCTGGTTTCGGAAGGAGTTGAAACTTGGTTGTGAATGTGAACTACTGCAGTGGGAGAAGGTATTTTTCCTTTTTTTCTTTAACAAGCTTTTGCTGTGGGAGCAAGCAGAATGAACAGCTCCCCCTGCTGTCAATAAAGCTACCAGACCAGTCTTTGCCTTCTTTGCAGTGACCCTCAGACAAAAAAGGCCAAGTTCGCTGAAAGAATGGCCCTGGCAAGGGTGCCAGGATTGGACGGGCATCCACCCATATATATGCAATTCTCAAGATGACAACCGCATCATCTGAAGCGAACGCTGCTATGTGCCTAGCATCACCACCTCTGAAGTGTCCATGTAGGGATTCACCTGCAGCCTGCTGGAGTGTTCTTAGTGAAAGGTTCATTGGAAAGGCCAAGCACAGAGCTCGGATAGGGCAAAGAGGGCTGAGTCCAGGCATTCTCAATGCTCATAATCAAGGACTTCTGAGAATGCAGATTATGCATTCTCTCTCTCTCTTTCAAGACTTTAGCATCCTAACTCTGCAGGTTGGAAATTAGTTCCTAGAATCTCACCCAGCATGGCCCTGTAGCCTGGATGTAAGCTGGGCTTACGATGACTTGACATATTATGGCAGGATCTATACTAAGGAGAAAAAAACTAGACTACCTCACATCTCCGAGGTAAGTGAAGTTATCAAAAAATAAGTTTAAACAAGTTTTGACTGTCTCCTCGGAGTTCATTAGACAATAAAAGGTATCAAGTGTTGTCAACAGTGTAATTAATTATTACTAAAGAGTTGAGCACCAAATAATAAAGGGATGGTAGGGTTAGTTTTCCCCTAAAAGTGAAGCTGTTCTTTTGGGCAGGCACTCTCAAAACTTCAATCATCGCAGGGGTTAATGGGGATTCTCACAAGGAAAGTGCACAGGGTGAAACACATAAAGCCATGTCTGCCCCCACCCACTGCCACTCGCTCACCCCTGGGAATTATGTCATGTGCTCCAATGTTAATATAAGTGACACATCAATCTGTAATATTTCTGTGGTAGAAGTGTGTCACTGTGGGTATCCATTCATACTACTCAAGTCAACTGCAAATTTATATCCTCAGTTTCCTTAGATTATAAATTCAAATCTATGCCTGGGAAGAGGTTTCATTTACTTAATCCTCTGGGAACAAGTAAGTCTGCAGATCCTGAAAGAAAAGTTAAAGAAAAGCAAGAGGCACTGAGGGTAACGTGGGGGCAATTTTAGTATTGCTCATCTCCGAGTCCCTCAAGTTATCCTGAAAAGACATCAATCTAGGAAACAGAGTGTTTTAGTAGATAGAAATGTCCCATTTGAGGCTGCAGCACCCTAAATGACCTGTTCCAACTCCACTGCCCACCTGCCTGCGGGGGAGAGCCGTACAGAGAACAGAAGGACCTGATGATGGGGGAAGGGTCACCAGTCCTACCTACACACGGCGAATCGCCAACTCGGCCAGCCATTTTATTAACGATGCCCCCTGTAGAGGTTGCGTAGGCGACATTTCCTTTGCAGTCCAAGGCAACAGCACCCACAGTTCCCAAGTTTCTGACAAAAATAAAAAAGTGACAGGTTTAAGACGAGGAACATATGTCCCATATGTCATATGTTGTGACAAACGGGATACACTTTGATTCCGACATTACAGACTCGTGGAAAGGGCAAAGGCTTTTTATTCTATATGCTAGTTACATATAGACTGACAGACACTCCTTTTGACCTCAAAACTGAGTACCATACATCCCATCTCAGCATCACCGTTTTCTGTTTTAAACTGTCGCATTCTTCCCATCTATGAAAAGGGGATAAAACAATATACAGAGCATTTCAAACCTGCATTTTAACACCCTCCCAGGTGATGCTGATGCTTTCAGTTCATTGGCCACACTTCCCCTATTTCATAGAATTGTTGGGATGATTGCATTAAACCTTTTCCTAACATTTTATTATGAATTTTCAAATACAAAGGTTGAAAAAAATTGTACAAAAATGCCCATATACCTACCACCTAGATTCTGTAATGAACTATATTTTGGGCATTGTTCCTGGGACACAGCAATAAACAGTAAACCAAATGGACAAAGTCCCTCCTTCCACAGAGCTTGCACTTGGGGCAAAGGGTGGTGATAACAGAGCAATAAATATTTTAGGTGGCAATAAAAACTAAGGAGAACAATGCAACATACAGGCAAAGTGAGTGATGGTGGGGAGATGCTGTTTTATAAGGGCCTCTCTGCAGGAAGTAAGCAGCAGACCATTGTGGCTCCTAGAGAAAAGGATTGAGTGGTAGGAAGGAGGTCAGCAGCTTGGCCCAGGGGCCAGATCATGAAGGCTCTGAGCAGTGTGACCACATATCCTGGTTACCAAGGAGTCCTCATTTATGCTTGCTGCCTTAGCTTAATTATTTATAGTACTGTCTCTCTCACTCTCAAAAATATTCCAGTTTGGAGACTAAATCATATGATCACCCTATTTATAGGTCATCATAAGGGCTTTTATTCCAGGTTCAAAAACAGGCAAAACTAATTTTTAATGTTCAAAGTCAGGTGAGTGGTTACCAGGGGGAGGCTAGTCAATGGAAGGAAACATGAAGAGAAGCTTCTGGCAATTTCTTTTTTTTTTTTTTCTTGATCTGGGTGCTGATTATATGGGTATGTTTACTCTGAAAATTCACCAAGTTGTACATATATGATTTCAAGTATGCTACTCTTTACTAAAAGAATCTTTCTGGCTGTTGTATGCAGTTGACCAAGAGAGACAAGAGTGAGAACAGAGAGCAGTTAGGAGGCTTGAAGAGAGGGCGGTTTGCGTTAGGGTGGTTTCATTGGTGAGAGTGAGAAGTTGGCCAAAGTTGGGATATTTTGAAGGTCGACTGGATGGGACTTGCAGATGGACTGGATGTAAGAAAAAGAGAAATCATGACTAAGGCTTTTGGTGTGAGCAACTGAAAGGATGCAGGAACCATCCGCTGAAATGCAAAAGATCATAGGAAGAGGCTTTTGTTTTGTTGTTGGTGTGTGTGGCAAGGTGAGGCGGAGTGGGGAAATCAATAGTTCAGTTTTGGACATAAGCCTAGGGTACCTATTAGGCAATCAAATGGAGAGAATGAAGGACAAATGTAGTCTGAGCTTCAGTGGAGGTACCAGCTCTACATACAGAAATATGACATTTTATCTAGAAAAAATTGGCACCTTATTTTCCATCATACACAAAAATCAATTCCAGATGACTTAAATATAAAAACCAAAACAAAAATCCTTCAAGAAAATCTATGTTTGTATTTCCAGGTGGGTGTGGGGATATCTTCTAAATTTCTAGTTTTACTCAAAAACTATAAAACAAAAGGTAAACATATTTAATTACAAGGAAATTAAAAACTTCTATATGGTAGAAATATCATAAACAAAGTAAAAAGCAGAATTAAAAACAAGATTTGGGAAAAAAATTTTTTTCAACACAGAGGATAGCCCAAGCACTGAAGATTATTAAGGGGACAAAACAACGCAAGACAAAGAAAAAAATGACAAAATAGGCAAAAGAATAGAAAACAATGATCCAAAACACAGGCAAGATGCTCAAACTCAATAATTAGGGAATAGTAAATTAAAGTAACAACGTCAACTTCACCTGAAAAAAAATGGTGAATGAGGCACAACTCTCTGTTGTAGCCGGTGGCAGGCCCACCCCTAGCATTTGTAAGGGAATGGAGGTCAGAATACAAATAGAATATGTACAAATATATATCATATATTCAATATTTAAAACTTATAAATATGTTTTATCTTCTTACCATGACAAGTATCTAGATACTTTGATGATCAGCTAGTGATGGATTAGTAAAAAAAAAGAGACACACTTATAAATACAATTCAGAAAGTAGTATGTATTTATTCATAAAATTAATTTTTCTTGTTTCATTTCAGTTAGAGTATAAATCATGTACTTGTAACCAAGATTTTCATATAACATGCATCCTATTGTCAAAATGCCAAATAATATAACCTTTCTCACGTAATTTTAGGTCTTATAATAATTTCAATTTGGAGAAGCTTCACTCTCCTGAGGCAGTAGCAATTGGAATGATCAATAAATTTTGTAAAGCAATACTCAGATTTGGAAAAGAAGCCTGTTTTAAAAATTATCACATACAAACACTATAATGGGGTTACATATGAATCTGCTATCACAGAAGATATTACAAAATATTTTTATTTGATTATATACATCACCATTACTTCTTGTAGTCATTTTCATAATGTCTTAAGCTGTATCTAGGTTCATGCAGAATATCTGAAGTTCTTTCAAATTTCGACTGGTATATTATAAGGAAAAGTGAAAATATAGGTATCCTGTTCAATTTTGTTGAAATCTCTTTTCAAATGATAATATACTTTGATTTATAATGAACAGAAATACAGAAATTAGTCTGGGGGATTATTTGCACATTAATCTTCTTTTTAAAATCAGGAAAATATTTTTGTTTACTTGCTCCAATTTCTTTATATTTTACTGGAATGTCATCTTTGTTGCGTATATCATATGCGGTTTGTTCTTGTTTCTCAAACTTGAAAAAATACTTTTAAATCACTTTTAAAAGTGAAATAGCGAATGTAGATCTTTTTTAAGCTGTTGTTAAGATCATTAATAGAAATAGTTCATAATAAATAATTGTGGATAGCATAAATTCAAAATTAACTTCATTTTCTGTTAAAGTCCATGATTTGTTTTTTGAAGATGTTCTGTGGTTCTGCTTAACTCTTATCTTAAATAAAATAAGAGTAAATAAAATCTAATTACATTAACAGCAGTTAGTTGGTATTCCATCATGTCTGAGAGTTGTTTACAAGATCAAATGTAAGTTTAACCGTGATGTTCCATTCAGAAATTTCTAGAAAATATTTAATCTCTCTGTTGTTCTGAAGCATCCCTATTGGCAGTTGAGATTACATCTCCTAGAAAAAATTCAGACTATGAGTGATACATGTTACAGAGAATATTTCTGGATCTTCAGTCAAACTTCTTGCTTATATATTTTTTATTTACCAATCATAGTTCCATCATCACAGGCTAAATAATACCTAAAACTGAAAGTTATTTTCAATTCTTCATTGTATTTTTGAAAGCAGGTATGAAGCCAATGACTCACTCATTTATTTAGACTTGTTTTTCTTCTTTAAGTAGTGCAAAGACACATATATGTTAGTTGTACAACTTTTTCTTCTGACCATAGTACATTTTAGTTGGAGTATTTTATTTTTAAAATTTGATGCATGGCTTCAAAATAATCCATTAAATTAAAATCTATCTAAGTCTGAATTCTTCATTCTAGATGGTGATCATTGCTTTCACTATTTTTTGTCCTAATTACATGTCTGGCATTCATTTTATCATCAGATTTTGAAATCATTTTTACTAAATCTAAAAATTTTCCATTGTTTTCTGTAAACATTGTCCTGATGGTGCTGTGAAAACCATCGTCATGCTTGGCTTAAATACTGGACACATTACATTACCCTTTCAAGAACATTACACTTCAATGTTTAATATTGCTGTCTTTTTGCCAGTATTATCAATTATTTGTCATTTATTCAGTCTGTTTGTCCAATTCTAGTAACTGTATGTGTGATTTTTTATGTTTCTGATTTTTGTGATCTGCATTAAATCTTCCTTTAAAAGTAAAGAATATAAAATTGCAGGGATTTCACCTGATCTGTTCAAGTTATGGATTTGGAGAGGATAATTTTCTTATTAATTTTCATTGTTTTGATAAGAAATTAAAATCATTTAATCCAGAATCTGTAATGTCCTGTTTGTGAATTTTGTGTGGGCCAGCCTAGATAGAGACTGCTTACTTTTACTGTTTCCAGTTTTTAAAAATGCAAGCAGATCACTTCTTTGAAGACTTTTGCTTCTTTATTCTTTTCTGAGCTTCATTTTAGCATTCTTTTTCTATCAAAATCTTGACTTATTTCATTTTCAGTGGTCTAAAGGATTAAAAAATAAAATGTAATTATATTCAGAGTGAACAAATGAAAATATATTTTCATCAAAAATAAAGATCAAATCTTAAAAAATTGAAAAATAAATTACTTTTCAAATATAATTTTAAAGGTTTTTGTCTAAAATAAATCAACATAAAAAGTCAAAATACAAATTATAATTAATGAATATAAATTTTAAAATAAAAATTTAATTAAAAGCTGAAAATTCTAACATAATTTTGAAATGTAATCAAATCTTTAAAATATTTTAATAGACAATCAAAATCATTCATAATTCTAGTATTCAATGCCCATGTAGTTGCCAACATAAAGAGCTGTTTCTTTACGCATGGTTCTTCTAGATCTGAGCTCTCTAGTAGCTGTGGCTACTGAGCCCTGGAAATGTAGGCAGTATGAACTGAGAGAAGCTGTTAGTATAAAATACACAACAGACTTTGAAGATTGTTTGAAAAAATAATGTAAAGGCTCTCATAAATAATTTCTTATTATTGACTGCATGTTGAAATGATACTTCGTACATACTGGTTTGAATAAAATATATTATTAGTATCAGCAGTTTTATTTTTTTAACATGGCTACTAGAAAATCTGAAATTACATATGTAGTTCATTTTATTTCTATTGGACAGTGCTGGTCTGGACTTACATATATACAAATTTAAGAGTAATAGGAATCGTTCAATACTGCCACATGCTCCTCAACCCCTACATGCAACTATAGGGGCTTGTATATGCCATGCTAATTCATGAACACCTCCAGAACTGAACTGTGACAGGTAGAGAAGCAAGAAAATGGACACATGGCAGCACTCCTGTGAAAAATACTTCATTATGCAAGAATCTACTTGATAAGTTTATTAATATTAATTTGTCTTTTGCTCTTACCTATGTCTTTTTGCTGCTCAAATCTTCCCCACGCTCCAAAGCAGTAAATTCTGATGTCATCTGTGGCACAACCACCAAGTTTCTGGACTCAGGTGGCCTTTTGCTTCCATGGTATACAGCAAGAGATGTGGAGAAGTATTTCCCTGTGAGCTGAGCCGTGTTAGTCACAAGTGTGGATGATTAGGGTTGTGGTCATGCTGTGTTAGTGCTGAGTGCCAAATTCTGAGTGACACAGGTCTCCCCTTTGTGTTCTGTGACAAATTAGATGCTGTGTATATTTGTGATATAAGGGAACTCTAAAGCGTATGGCCCAAGCCACTCATGTAAGCTGAAAGCATTCACAGGTAGTGGAGATGTGTACTGTTACAGATTGTTTTTGGGAAAGCAAGCTGGCAATATTTATTAAAATTAGTGCATGTACCCATTGATAAAGCAGCCCTCTTCCTGTGATCTGGCTTATAGACGCAAGGACATTCCAGGTAAGGCTGTCAGCAGCCGTCAACATTTGGCCAATCTTTTTTTGTTGCTTTTTTTTTTTTTATTGTGAAATAGAACATAAATATTTAAAAAAAGCAATAAATTTCCAAGTACATTTTAACATGTTATAGAAAGTAGTTATAGAACAGATTTTAAAGTTTGGGATGGATTACAGTTCCATGATTTTTCGTTTTTTCTTGTAGTTGCTCGGGTGGGTACATGTTTTGTCTCTCTTGGGTATACACCTAGGGGCGGAAGCTGGGCCACAC
>PVIY010041080.1:0-21907 GCA_004026745.1 Myrmecophaga tridactyla | reverse complement strand
ATAATATCAGCAATATTCAAAATAAATAACCACAATAAAAAAAAAAGAACTAGAATCAATGCTGTTTCAAAGAAATAAAAAGCTTTTACAATGCATTTTTCTCTCTTATTTCAATATATTTTATGGTTATTTATAAAATTAATATTTTTAAAACATAAAAAAGAAAGCAATTAAAGATTGGGCTAAGTTCCACAAAGAATCCTACACTGAAGAAAACCTTTTATTATATTAATCAATTAGTAGTTTAGAAATGCCATCACCATAATGTACAGGAAAAGGCAAGCAGTGTCCTCTATTTAAATGATATTTACTTTCTCATAACATATGAAATAGCAAATAGGACCGAATAACACATGCCTGCCTACCCCTTTCTTTCTAAGCTCAAATACAGGCTTGCATTTCAGGAAAGGTACTTCAGAGAACCTTTTTAAACACACCACCATAAAGGCAAAATATTTCTAAATGCCTATCTCTGTTTTTGCAGATATGGACACACAGACTGAGATCTAAATATTTGATCAAAAGCTTTTCTGAGAGTTTGGGGAAAGGACATTGGAGAATGACAATCTAATTCTGTCAAGTATTCATCAACTTTTAATAGTGAGTTCAGTAATAAGTCATCAAACCTCCATCTTACTTTTAAGATATGAAGTAACTGTCTGCATACCTTCTCTTGAAGAGTGAACCAGTCATAATGGGAGCACCGAGGACACTGAGAACCAAGGGTGTACTCAGCTAAGGACACAGAATCAACTGAACATGAGCCTGACCCCTGCACTGGGCGTTTTTAAGTCAAAGAAGTAAAATGTAACTAATAGCAATGTGAGAAAAGGATTCTGGTACCATTAAAAAAAAATTTTTTTTTAATTATTAAGGTTCAGATTCATTGGGGAGCATAACAGTTAACTTCCAAGTGACCTGGATACACACAGAGTAAACGGTGTGGCTGCCTGAGGGGAGAGGAACAGTCTCCATCACATCAAAAGAGAACAGAGACACCCAAGTGCTCAAGGACACCAGGTTCTTTCCCCTGACTGATCCTTCCTCCCCCTGCCTTTTCTCACCCAAAAACACACCAAATTCAGAAACTGCTCCAATCCCACAAGTTTTCCCACACCTACACCTGAAGGAGGGTAACGGAGTTGATGTTTGTTTTAAGTTAGCTCTAAAACACCACTTTGAAATTCAGAAAGTAAGGAAAGGGCTTGATTCCCTGAGGCAGCATAACTGCTACTTCCCTCCAGCTTCCAGCCAGACAGTCTCAAATAATAGGAGAGAATCTGGTTCCCAAATTGACCCCGGGAAGTCCAGTTTCCTCAGTGTACCTGAGTATATGCATACACTCAGCCTGACAGCACCACAGATGAGAGGACATACTGGCCCTTTAAAGAAAACAACTGGGAAGACATTTGTCCTTTGACACACCCTCAAAAGTCCCACGGTAGATTTAAAGAATAACAAGGCACCAGTTACCTGCTCGGCCTCTGGCACATTTCTTCCAATATAAAACAGCAGCAATCCCAAGGATGTGAGTCAAAATAAAGACAGTTGGTGGCAAATAAGATGACTCTAAGAGAGGCATTTCCAGTCCCGTCCTTGCTCCTCCTTTGAGTTAGCCACAAGCCCACAGCTCCGTGCAGGCCTCTGAATGCCTTTCTCCTGAGGTTACTGCTGTCCTGGTACTATCGGCACGGAGGCAGAGGCCAGGAGTTCAGTGTTGTCAGAAACTTCCTGGCAGCTTCAGCTCCATCTTCTTTCTGACTACTTCACAGCAGGCAGTGGTAGACTGGAACTAAAACTGCGCTGTGTATCTCAGACAAAGCCCAAGATACAACTGGCCAGAGTAGGGAGGGGAGAGGAAAGGAGGAACAAGGAGAGCAAAAGAGAGCGCCTAAGCTAGTGTCAAGCTGACTCAAATCTCTATCTTTGGCATCCTCTGTTCAGTTTAAACAAACAAACCTCAGACCCTTCTACAAGAAGGGAGGGTGTCAGAGAACGTCACACTCTAACTTTCCATTTACAGCCTGGCTGGAATGCCAAAAGGAAAAAAAAGTCACAGAAGCACTGGGGAACCTCTTGTGGGGAGAAGAGGCAAAGCACACAAGGATGTATAACTGCCCACAAGAACCCCTAGCTCAGTCAGAGGGCAACCCTTCAACACCCACATACAAAAGAAGAAGGCAAGGGAACTAACTGTCTTTACAGACAGGATCACGCACAGAGAACAAGCTCTCACAAAACAAACCTAAAATCTAGGCATGATTAAAATCAGCAAGGAAAGCTCAACAAGTACAATTTGGTGGCACTTTTAAAGACTTGGAAAATCTACCTGATATCCACTAGCTCAAGGGGGCACTAGGAAAACACAATGACAGCAGAAAACACTTTCCACAAAGCCAAGGCCTGCTTACATATGAAAGCTTGATAATTATGTCATAGCAGCAACAGAAAATACTTTACCATGCTACTACACACCTACTACAACAGCTAAAATTAAAAAGATTGATAATACCAGGTCTTAACAAGTACGTAAAGCAGCTGGAATCTTATACACTGCTGGTGGCCCAACCACTCTAGAAGACAATTTAGCATACATATACCATATGAGCCAGCAGTCTCACTTCCTAGGTATTTACCCCCTAAAAAATGAAAACATATACCTACCCCAAGGCTGTATGCAAATGTTTAATGCTACCCAAATACCCATCAACTGGTGAAGAGATCACACTGAGTACATCCATGCAATGGAATACTACTCAGCCATAAAAAAGTAATGAAATACTGATACATACAAAGACATGGATGAATCTTAAAAACATTGTGCTACATGAAAGAAGCCAAATACAAGGTCTACATACCATATTTAAATGACATCTGGAAAAGGCAAAACTATAGGGACAGGAATCAGATCAGTGGTTGCTAGGGGCTGGCAATAAGAGAAGGAAATTGCCTACAATTGACTACAAAGGCACACAAAGGAACTTTTGGGAATGTTGATTATGGCAGCGGTTACACAACTTTATATATTTGTCAAAACTCAGTGGAAAGGAGGTTAATTTTACTATACGTAAATTATACTTCAATTAAGCTTACTTAAAAATGAAATACATTTAAAAGCTGAAAAAGAAGTTTATACAACCCAAGCCAAATATACAAAGGTCCCACAGTCCCATTCTGTTCTCCTTGTCTACTTCCCCCAGAAGAGATATTTTACAAGGTAAAGTGTGGATTCACAACATGACACTGAAGGCCCAAGAGCCAAGAATACATCTACATATAGCTTTCATAATGTGACTGTGTGATTGTGAAAACCTTGTGTCTGATGCTCCTTTTATCTACCTTATCAACAGATGAGTAAAACATATGGAATAAAAATAAATAATAGGGGGAACAAATGTTAAAATAAACTTAGATTGAAATACTAGTGGTCAATGAAAGGGAGGGGTAAGGGGTATGGTATGTATGAATTTTTTTCTGTTGTCTTTTTACTTCTTTTTCTGAATTGATACAAATGTTCTAGGAAATGATCATCATGATGAATATGCAACTATGTGATGATATTGTGAATTACTGATTGTGCTGATCTGAATCTGTGGTGGATCCCAGCAAAGCCACGCCCTTTGATCCTCATTCAATATTGCTGAGTGGGAGCATTTTGATTGTTTCCATGAAGATGTGACCCACCCAACTGTGGGTGGTAACTTTTGATTAGATGATTTCCATGGAGGTGTGTCTCCACCCACTGAAGGTGGAGTTGCTTGCTTGGAATCCTTTAAAAGAGGACACATTTTGGAGAGAGTCCCTTTTGGTAGAGCTACATGAAAGCCAGCAGATACCACCAGGTTCGCCATGTGCCCTTCCAGTTGAGAGAGAAATGTTGAACATTGTTGGCCTGCTTGAAACAAGGTATCTTTCCCCAGATGCCTTAAATTGGACATTTCTATAGACTCATTTTCATTGAGACATTTTCTCGGCCTTAGAACTGTAAACTAGCAACTTATTAAATTCCCCTTGTTAAAAACCATTTTGTTTCTGGTATATTGCATTCTGGCAGCTAGCAAACTAGAACACTGATTATATATTTAGAACAGAATGAACATATGTTAAGAACGTTTGTGTTTCTCTGTCATATTAAAAAAAAATTTTTTTAATTAATTAAAAAATTAAGAAAGAATACATCTATTCTGTGACTCCAGCACCCTTCACTGAGGGAAGGTAAAGGTTATGGCCTTGTCTTTCTACCAAATTAGCTATTTCTATCGTGCCTATTAAACTATGTTACATAAATATGTTGTATTCCCACAAAAAAGCTTTCAGAAAATGCATAGTACTTTAGGTATCTATAAAGTAACTTTTTATTTTAATAAACAGGAAAGGTTTCAGATTTGAATAACCCAATAATCAGAAAAACAATAAGGGGCTCTTGATGGGGGGCTTAACACAATATGAACTTCACAATTCTATATATAGCTTGGTCGAGGAAGCTTTCTCTAATAAGGTGCTATTTGAACAGAGACCTAAAGAATATGCAAAAACAAGTCATGTGGTTATCTGGAGAAAGAACAAGCCAAATAGAGAAAGTAGCAAGTGTGAGGTCCCTGAGGCAGGGGTATGGGTGATACATTCAGAGAACATCAAGGAAGTTAGAGTGGCTGGAAATGAAAGAAAGAAGAGTGTCAGGAGATGAGACCAAAGAGATAGCAGGGGTTCCTAGGCCCCCTAAGCCACATGTAAAGATTGACTTTTACTCCCTTTGAAATGGGAGGCCTCTTCAGGGTTTTATGTGAAAGAATGACAAGAACTCACAGGTATTAAAAGATAACTCTTGCTGCTATGTTGAGAACAGACTGTTGCAGAGAGAAGAACAGGGGCAAGAAAATGAATTGTAACACCACTGCAGTAATCCTGATGAAAAATGATGGTGACTGGGACCAGGCAGTATTAAGAGATGTTGAGATGTAGTCAGATTCTGGATAAATTATAATGTAAGAGCCATTAGGATTTGCTGAGAGACTGTTTGTAGGGAAATGAGGCAAGAAAGAATGGAGTCAAGAATGACTCCAAGGTTTTTAGCCTGGGAAATAGAAAGGTCAGAACTGCTATTTCTTGAAATAAGGAAGATGGCCAGAGGGACAGAGGGTTTGGGTTGGTGGTAGTGATTTTGTTTTGTTTTGTTTTGTTGGGACCGCAAAGGGATTAGGATCTGATACCTAGGTTTGAAATACCTACTAGACATTCAAGTGCAACTCTGAATAAAAAAATGAATATATGAATCTAGAGTTCAGGGAGGAACCCAGGATGGAGTTTCAAAGTCATGACACTGGATGAAGTCACTTAGGGAGTAAACATAAAGAAGAGACCAAGCTCAAGGAATAAGACCTGGAAATCCTCCAAAATTAGATGAAAGAAAAGGAAGAATTAGCAAAAGAGACTAAAAAAAGAAAAGCCAAAAGAGCATGCTATCCCAGAAGCCAGGTGAAGAAAGTGTTTCAAGCAGTAGTAATTAACTGCAGTTTGGGGGGGGAGACAGATTTTTAGGCTGACAGGCCATCTGATCTCCTGCTTTGCATTCAGCAATAAACTCTATGTTTGGGGGGGGGGAGTAGTAATTAATCATATCAAAGCCATCAATGGGTCAAGACGAGGACTGAGAACTGACGACTGAATTTAGAATGTGATGGTTTACTTCAGTAATTTTGATTGCATGGTGGACAAAAGGCCTGACTGGAGTGCTCCAAGAGAAAATGGGCTTTCCTTTCGGCGGCATGCGGCAGCAAGATGGTGGAGCAAACCTCCAAGAGGAGGAAACCTGTTGCTGATGGCATCTTCAAAGCTGAACTGAATGAGTTTCTCACCCGGGAGCTAGCTGAAAATGGCTACTCCGGAGTTGTGGTTCAAGTTACACCAACCAGGACAAAGATCATTATTCTGGCCACCAGGACACAGAATGTTTTCAGTGAGAAAGGCTGGCAGATGAGGGAGTTGACTGCTGTAGTTCAGAAGAGGTCTGGCTTCCCTGAGGGCACTGTACAGCTTTATGCTGAAAAAGTGGCCACAAGAGGTCTCTGTGCCATTGCCCCAGGCAGAGTCTCTACATTACAAACTCCTAGGAGGGCTTGCTGTGCAGAGGGCCTGCCATGGTCTGCTGCATTTCATCATGGGGAGTGGGGCCAAGGGCTGTGAGGTCGTGGTACATGGGAAACTCCGAGGACAGAGGGCTAATCCATGCAGTTTGTGGATGGCTTAATGATCCACGCTGTTAACTACTGTAAGCCCAGTTAAATACTATGTTGATACCGCCGTGTGCCATGTGCTGCTCAGACAGGGTGTACTGGGCGTCAAAGTGAAGATCATTCAGCCCTGGGACCCTAATGGTAAGACGGGTCCTAAGAAGCCCCAACCTGACCATGTGAGCATCGTGGAGCCCAAAGATGAGATCCTGCCCACCACTCTCATCTCAGAGCAGAAGGGTGAGAAGCCAGAGCCACCTGCTCTGAGATGGGAGACCCAACCAGTCCTTACTGCATAACAGGCTTTCCTTGGCAGCTGGATATGGAATCTGGATTTTGCTTTATAAAGACTTTTCATAAAACGTTTTAAAAAGGCATATGGTGGGTGGCTGCCGTGGCTCAGCGGGCGGAGCTCCGACCTGCCGTGCTGGAGGTCTGGAGTTCGATCCCTGGTGCCTCCTGCCCATATGCAAATTAAAAAAAAAAAAAAAAAGGCATATGGTCTGATCTGACCGCATGTCCAGTGCACAGGCTGAGGGTCGTGTTGACCCTTGAGAGCGTTGGTGCTTAGGGTCACCTGGCTTAACATATTTCTGTGCTTTTTCTAAAACTCTCAGTTTGCAGAACTAGCCAGAGAAATAATGGGCAGTAAATCTGGTGACAATGAAGTCTCATTGCTAGCAGGGCAGCATCTTCATTAACTGATCTGCAGTTCAGGGTTATAGGATCAGAAATGGGTTTTATTTTTATTGTAACTCCCCATTGCACCTCCCTATGCCCCTAGTAACCTCTAGTCAATTCTGTTTATGAATTTGCCTGTTATAGGTATTCCATATAAGTGGAATTATATTTGTTCATTGTGTCTGGCTCATTTCACACAACTTTAAGTCTTCAAGATTCCCTCTGTGTTGTAGCAGGTACCAGAACTTTATTTCTTTCACAGCTGACTAGTGTTCCATTGTATGTATGTACCACATTTTGTTTGTGTATTCATCTGTTGGTGAGCACTTCAGTTGTTTCCACCTTATGGGTATTGTGAATCATGCTATGAATACTGCTATACAAGTAAGATTTTTAGGATGACTTTTCTTGATGAATAAGGAAATATGCATTGCATATAGAAAATAAATTAACACTGGCCATTATATTTGGGGCAATACTATGTTCTATGTTATATTTGGGGCAACACCTATGTTCTAGGTGTTGTGCATTGCATATGTTCTTTTGTAATCCTCAACATCTCTGAAGTGTAAAAGGAATTTGCTTGTGACACTGAAGTATAAAAAGCATTTTAAAAAGTACAAAGATTTTCTTGCTCAGATGTGGCCTCTCTCAGCCAACATGACAAGCAAACTCACTGCCCTCCCCCCTCTCTACGTGGGACATGACTCCCAGGGGTGTGGACCTTCCTGGCAACGTGGGACAGAAATCCTAGAATCAGTTGGGACTCAGCACCAAGGAATTGAGAAAACCTTCTCAACCGAAAGGGGGAAGAGAGAAATGAGACAAAATAAAGTGTCAATGGCTGAAAGATTCCAAACAGAGTTGAGAGGTTATCCTGGAGGTTATTCTCACACACTAAATAGATATCACCTTTTTAGTTTAGGCATAACAGAGAGGCTGGAGGAAACTGCCTGAAAATGTAGAGCTGTGTTTCAGTAGCCATGGTTCTTGAAGATGATTGTATAATGATATAGCTTTCACAATGTGACTGTATGAGTGTGAAAACCTTGTGTCTGATGCTTCTTTTGTCTACCTTATGGACAGATGAGTAAAACATATGGATTAAAAATAAATAAATAATAGGGGAACAAATGTTAAAATAAATTTAGTAGCTTGAAATGCTAGTGATCAATGAAGGAGGGGTAAGGGGTATGGTATGCATGAATATTTTTCTGTTTTCTTTTTATTTCTTTTTCTGAATTGATGCAAATGTTCTAGGAAATGATCATGATGATGAATATACAACTATGTGATGAAAAAAAGAATGTTCATATGTTAACTGGTTTTATTAATAAAAAAGTATAAAGAGCATTTCAATTGTCTACAAAAAAAGAAACAATGTAACCATGGGCTATGGTTAACAATACAATTATAAAAATGTGCTTTCATCAATTGTACCAAATGTACCACACCAATGTAAGTTTTTAATAATAGGCTGGTATATGGGAGCCCTGTATTTTATGTGTGATTGTTCTATAAACCCACAACTTCTCTAATTAAAAAGAGAGAGAGAGAGAGAGAGGGTCAGTGACAAGTAAAAACAACTCCTTCTAAGATTACTGCTGTAAGAGGGAGCAGAGAAAAGGATGTAGGGTAAAAAGTGGGTCTTTCTTGAGGTGTGATCTGTTATAGTGTATCTGCTGGAGGGAATAAGCACTGGAAGGAAAACTGATAATACAGTCCAGTGGAGACTATGCTGGAGCTCCCTCTAAAGCAGGCTCTCTTGGGAAACAGGGCACTTCATTCATTCAATTATGAGAAACGAAGCATTATACTAGACAACATGGACACAAAGATGATTACAACACACTCCCTACTCTGGAGAAGCTCCTGCAGTAAGAGGGTCAAAAAAGATGGACTTGCAGTAAGCCAAGCCCTTGATCTTGAGGCTTGCTCTTATGAAGCTTATTTATGTAGCGGAGAAGCTTAGCCTATCTATAGTTACGCCTAAGAGTTTCTTCCAGAGGACCTCTTTTGTTGCTCAGATGTGGCCTCTCTTTCTCTAAACCCAACTCTGCAAATAAAATCATTACCCTACCCACTACATGGGACATGATATCCAGGAGTGAAATTCTCCCTGGCAACATGGGATCAGAAATGAGTTTTCATTCCCAGGGATGAACCTGGCCCTGGCACCATGGGATCGACAATGCCTTCCTGACCAAATGGGGGAAAACAAATATAACAAAATAAGATATCAGTGGCTGAGAGAGACCAAATAGAGTCAAGAGGCTATTCTGAACGCTACCCTTACTCAAATTTCAACTAGATACTATTTACCATGGTTTGCCAAACCTTAGCCAAAACTATTCCTGTCAACCTCAAAGAACACCGAGGGCTCTATCTGAGGTCTACAAAAGTTTCATGTAATGTGATTACTTTCCAGAAGCCTACAACCTCCAGATGGGTTCCTGGCCAGATAAGTCCTGAAACCCAGAGGGGCTAAACCACTCCAGAATATCAACTACTTTCATCCCCACCCCACCCCCATCCCATACTATCAACACCCCTTTCCAACATGAAAAAATTAGAATGGGCATATCTCAAATACCCTTAAAGATTGGGAGAACGTTCAGAGGAGAAGGAGGAGTTATAACAGAGAAGATAGGATTTAACAAATAAGTATGACTCCTGAATCATGATATTCATATTTCTTTTAGTCTCCAGTGTCTTAGAGTAGCTAGAAGGAAAAACCTAAAATTGTGGAACTGTAACCCATACCAAACTCTGAAATCTGTTCTATAGCTCCTTTTTACAATGTACTTTGAAATTTGCTGACAAATTTCACAATTTCAAAATGTCAACAACAACAAAAAAGATGGACTTGGATGAGAGGAATGTGGGAAGACAGAAAAGTAGGAAGCTCTAGGAATCAGTCCCTCCACCAAAAAACTATTTAACTGGGAGAAACTGTCTGAATCACTATTTTGAAACTCTGGAATCAAATGGAATGCTGTGTGCAGCATTCAGGGAGGAGTGAGAGGAAGAGGCTGGTTAATTGCTATAAATACTGGTGAGTTTTACCCTCTCTGCAGTGGCTACCATTCCCGTGCATTGGTAGGCAGCAGTGGGATCCTCCAAACTGGGGGTGTTTATTCTAACGCCAATTGCTACTTTTGATCAGCCATTTCAGATTGCTGGGGGCTGGCTCTGAGGGTGGCCATTATTCCAGCACCCCCATGGACCTTGCCCTCCATTGCCCCACCCCCACCTTACCCCCCTGCAAAGGTGGCAAGGGAATCTTAAAGGCAATAACTTTCCTCAAAACTACGGAAATAAAGGGCTGTGTTAACTGGGGAAGTGCTGAACCATGTAAACACAGCCCTTCCTGGTCCCTGCGCACATACTAGGGTGCTTGTATGTCACTGCCAATCTATCAAATGACGTCTGAGAGACCAGCCAGAGAACTTGCCTCAGGCTCACCCTTCCAGAGTTTGTTCTGAGGCAGAGAAGCAGTCTTCAGACAGTAGAAACAGTGCAAAACTAATCAGTTGAAGCAGCCAGGGGAAAGACTCCCTATATTAAGTCACTCAAGAAAGCACCCAGGAGGGGGTTGAAAGGCTATTTCAAAACCAGTAGAAAGGGCATCCATTCCAACTCCTGTGAACTGTAAATGGGGAATTCCTAAGGCCTCTCGCAAGCACAAGCCCAGGAAAAGAAGCAGGCTCGGATGAGAGAGAACCTGCACTTCACTTTTGTTCAGGCTAATCTTCACTTTTGTTCAGGCTAATCTTCTGCTAAGCTCGGAATGAGACCAGCAGGCAAAGCAGAGCCAATTTGCAAAGACAGTGAAAGGTGGTTTTTGTTTTGGTTTGTTGGTTTTGGTTGGCTCCTGGCATTCAAGAAAATCTCTATATATCATTAGTTGAATATAAATTTAAGCAACAGACAGCTCAGGTACTAAATCCCAGAGTTAACATTTTAAAATAATAAAATGTACAGTGTGACACGAAAGAGTACAAAACAAACAAAGAAACAAGAAATGATGGGCTATCCAAAGAAACAAAATAAAATCCAGAAAACATCAAAAAAAAGGACCAGACCTTGGACTTAGTGGGCAGGTAATTTTTTTAAATCATCTTCAATATGCTCAAGGACATAAGAGAAACCACAGAGAAAGAACTAAAGGATATGAGGAAAAGCAATGAATAATATGGAAGGCAGCACAGGGTCACGATGGCAGAGATACAGCAGCTCTGCATAAAGGAGGAAGTGGACACCATTGTGAAGAGTTTGGAGAGAGAGAATATCCAGAAGATACAGGGCCTCATGTTTCACAGCACCAGCTGTTGTGAGCACAGCCAGGTATTCATGCAGCAAACATATCACGGCATTGAGTGCAGCGATGAACCTCTGGCTAAAGCCAGAAGGTTGGAGAAGTTCCAGGATGGCCTGCTCAGTGCACCACGCACTGCAATGACAAAGTCAAAGTCAATGGATACAAGTAATAAGGAACTTCAGGTGAAGCAGCCGCTGGAGAGCTGTGTGACCAAATGAGTGGATGGCAAAATGCACCTCATTCTATCCATGACCAAGAAGATGTAGAGTCTTTCTCATCTATGGGAAAATAAGACTCTTTGCCAGTATCATCAGGAATGAGGGCAGGAATCTTTAAAGAAAAAAAAGAAAACTGGAGGTTTTGGTCTTTTAAGTGAAGTTTATGAATAAAAAAATTAAGTATGGATGGCGTAAGGTTAAAGAATATGTCACCTTTCTATGAACATTGGTTCCATAAAAAGTGAAAATTTTTGTTGCTTAAATTTGGATCAGAGATAGCATAGCAGTGGTTTTTAAAGCCTAAATTTCAAGTGGCAAGTGCATGTCCTGGCAGTAGGATACTCCTTGCTATACCAAGTCATAGACTTCCCACATACCAGATTCTTCTTAGTACATAGGTACAACAGGTTGACAGTTTCTAACTTGCTTGTTTGAGGAGGGGTATTTCTGTTTGTTGCCAACCTCCTGTTTACCAGAGGAATCATCACACCATTTTCCATAAGTTATAAACCAAAATCCATGAGGTCACTAATTTAAAAGGGAGGGAAAAGGATGTAAAGGACTTGTACACAGAAAACTCCAAAACATTGCTAAAAGAAATCAAACAAGATCTAAATAAATGGAAGGGCATTCTATATTCATTCATGGATTGGAAGGCTAAATATCATGAAGATGTCAATTCTACCCAAAGCAATTTACAGATTCAATGCAATTTCAATCAAAATTCCAACAACCTTCTTTGCAGGAATGGAAAACCAATCATCAAATTTATATGTAAGGTAAGAGACCTCAAATAACTAAAGCCGTCTTGAAAAAGTAGAACAGAGTTGGAAGACTCACACATCCCAATCTTTAAAACCTATTACAAAGCCACAGTCATCAAAATAGCATGGTATTGGCACAAGGACAGACATACAGACCAATGGAATAAAAACCGAGAGTTCAGAAATCAACTCCCATGTTTATGGCCAGCTATTTGTTGACAAGAATGCCAAGTCCATTCAATCGGAGAAAAATAATCTCTTCAACAAATGGTGCTGGGAGAACTGGATAGCCATATACAAAAGAATGATGTATATGGCTCATACCATATACAAAAGTCAAGTCAAAATCAATTAAAAACCTATATTTAAGAACCAGGACAACATAGATAAACCCTGAAGACATCATGCTGAGTGAAAGATCCAAACACAAAAGGACAAACATTGTATGATTTCACTGAAATGAAATAATTAAAAGAAGCAAATTCACAGAGTCAGAAACTTGAATTCAGGTTACCATGAATGAAGGTGAGAGTAGGGAATAAGAATTAATGCTTAAATTTTATAGAGTTTTTATTTGGGTTAATGGAAAAATTTTGGTAATGGATGGTGGTGATGGTAGCACAACATTGTGAATGTAATTAACAGCACTGAATGTGAATGTAGTTAAAAGGGAAAATTTTAGGTTTTATATATATATATATGTTACTAGAATAAAAACGTTATATGAAAAAAACAGAAACCTAGGACTGTACAACACAGTGAACCTAAAATAAACTGTGGCATATAGTTAATAGTACAATTAATTATAATGTTCTCCATCAATTGTAACAAATGTACCACACTAATGCAAGATGTAAATAATACGGTAGTATATGGCATGTATTTTATGCATGATTTTTCTATGAACCTACAACTTCTCTAATAAAAAATTTTAAAAGTAAAAAAATTTTTAAAAGACATCAGCTTCCAGGAATCAGAACTTACCGACAAATTTATATTAATGAAGTAAAAAATATTCATTAAAATTCTTATTTCTTAATTAAAAGAAAGAAAGTGAGAAAGAGGGCAGGAGGGAGAGAGACAGACAGACTTGTTTGGAAGGAAAACTAATGATTATTGGGCAACTATTATAAAGCATCTTTGCACCTTGGTTGAATTCTCATAATATCTGGAGGTATGTATTATTATTCCTATTTTAAAAATCAGGAACTTCAGACTCAGAGTTTAAATTATTTTGCTTAGGCCAGCTCTCAAGGTGACCTGAGATCTGAAATTTCATCCGTCTGATTTCAAAACAAAATATTCCATTTTATCACACTGCCTTCCTTTGTTAAAAAGTTCTGGCAAAGTAAATACACTAGCTGAGATTAAGCAGTTTGAGATATTTGTAAATTCTTCCTTCCTCTTTGTAAGACTTAACCCGGAGCCTATAAATAGCTCCAAAGGACTCTAGGAAAGAATTTCAACTTCAACACAATATGCTACAGTGCTGTCTATATTCTCTTTGCACAACTTCCTTTTGCCATCTAATAAATAAATACCTTTACCATATTTTCATTTTCAAAAAATGAAAGCTATTTCTTTGCCCTAGTCTATTACCAAAAGCCATTATAAAACTATCTTAATTAGAAAAACATATATCATGTTTGTACCATTAAAAATTCCTATGAGAATTGCCATATGACCTGGCAATACCATCGTTAGGTATCTACTCAGAGGACCTGAGGGCAAGGACACAAACACACATTTGCACACCAATGTTTATAGCAGCATTATTTACAATTATCAAGAGATGGAAACAGCCAAAATTTCCATCAACAGAGAGGCGGCTAAACAAACTGTGGTATATACATACGATGGAATATTATGCAGCTGTAAGCAGAATAAAGTTATGAAGTATGTAACAACATGGATGGACCTTAAGGACATTATGCTGAGTGAGATTAGCTAGAAACAAAAGGACAAATACTGTATGGTATCGCTGATATGAACTGACATTAGCGAATAAACTTGGAATATTTTGTCAGTAACAGAGACCATCAGGAGATAGAAATAGGGTAAGATATTGGGTAATTGGAGCTGAAAGGATACAGAATGTGCAACAGGACTGAATATAAAATCTCAGAAATGGATAGCACAATACTACCTAACTGTAATACCTGTAATACAATTATGTTAAAACACTGAATGAAGCTGAATGTGACAATGATAGAGGGAGGAGGGCTGGGGGCACAAATGAAACCAGAAAGAAAGATAGATGATAAAGACTGAGATAGTATAATCTAGGAATGCCTAGAGGATTGACAGTGACTAAATGTACAAATTTAAAAATGTTTTTGCATGAGGAAGAACATAGGAAAGTTATTACTGCAGGGTGTTGAAAATAGATAGTAATTAATATTTTAAAATTTTAATTTATGTGTAAGACTAACACAAAAAATGTTTACTTGGTACAAAATCTGCATTTTGACTACTGCATTTCCTAATATAACTTATATAGACAGCTTAATTGAACACCATAAGTACATGGAACTTTGTTTGGGCATGAGATTTTATTGGTTTGTCCACAGTGATGCCCTGATAATTCCAGAGTGATTTGAACAGTGAATAAAAAAGTATGTGCAAAGTCCCCTTGAGGAAATGGTGAGAAAGGGTGAAAATTCAACTTCTCCAAGTTGAATTCTTGATATTCTCACAAGCAGTGTGGACAACCAAAGCAATAGGCTGAGCCCCCAATCTTGGGATTTGTTCATATGAAACTTAACCCCACAAAGGATAGGTCAAGCCTACTTAAAATTAGGCTTAGAGTCATCCCCAAGAGAACCGCTTTTGTTGCTCAGATGTGGCCTCTCTCTCCAGCCAACACAACAAGCAAACCCACTGCCCTCCCCCTGTCTATGTGGGACATGACTCCCAGGGGTGTGGACCTTCCTGGCAATGTGGGACAGAAATCCCAGAATGAGCTGAGACTCAGCATCAAGGGATTGAGAAAACCTTCTCGACCAAAAGGGGGAAGAGTGAAGTGAGACAAAATAAAGTGTCAATGGCTGAGAGATTCCAAACAGAGTCAAGAGGTTATCCTGAGGGTTATTCTTAGGCATTAAATAGATATCACTTTGTTAGTCAAGATGTAATGGAGAGGTTGGAGGGAACTGCCTGAAAATGTAGAGCTGTGTTTCTTAAAGATGACTGTATAATGATAGAACTTTCACAATGTGACTGTGTGATTGTGAAAACCTTGTGTCTGATACTTCTTTTCTCTACCTTATCAACAGACAAGTGAAACAAATGGAATAAAAATAAATAATAGGGGGAACAAATGTTAAAATAACTTTAGTAGGTTGAAATGCTAGTGATCAATGAAAGGGAGGGGTACGGGGTTTGGTATGTATGAATTTTTTTCTGTTGTCTTTTTATTTCTTTTGCTGAATTGATGTAAATGTTCTAATAAAGGATCATGATGATGAATATGCAACTATGTGATGATACTATGAATTACTGATTATATATGTAGAACGGAATGATCATAAAAAAATTGAAGCAATAAATAAATAAATAAAAATGCCTATGAAATTGGGAAAAAAATGAATCCAAAACACTTAAAATCCGAGACAGATTCAGAATCTACCTTCATTATTAGAGAAAACAATGAAAGATATGCAAAGTAATTTACTCTATGAGATCTTTATAAGATAGCCATACTATACCTTAAACACACCATTTTTCTATGTGACAGGTAAAAGTTTTGCACCAGCCTTTGTGTGTGCGTGTGTGTGTGTATGTAAACAGGAAAAGAAGAGGAACTGCCTTTGCGCAAAGTAAATAAATAGATTTTTCACTTAGCAAAACTAAAATGGATCTGATGATGTCATTTACAGGAAGTGGTTAGAAACTGGCAGGAGTGACTAGTTTTCTTTTTAGATCACTATACAAAGAATGAGCCATTAAAGTCACATTTTAGCAATCCCCAGAAAATCCCCAGCTAACAGCCAATGGGCAGGTCTGAAAAACATCAAAGAAGGCAAGACTCAGAACCTGCCTCCCTTTGAGATTACTTCACTCACAGGATTTAAGGACAGTCACCCACAATCATTACCCACAAGAAATTTCAAAACAAGGCAACACCCCAGAATCACTTCAATATCTGCAAGTGAGATCAAAGCAGTCTGTGAAAAGAGATGCTGTATATTTTATTTAAACTGCCATGGAATTACATTAGTCTCAAAATAACTGATAACCACAAGCATTCTAACTTCGGCAAATACAGAAAACAAATTTGAGACTCATCTAACAAACACCTAGGGCAATATAAGATTCCACAAGGGTTCCATGCACTAGAGTGACTTTCCAGAAACCTACAACCTCCAGATGGGTCCCTCGTCCAGGTAAGTCCTGAAACCTAGAGGGCCCAGCCTCTTCAGAACATCAGATAGTTCCATCTCCCTACTATTAATGACAGACCCTTCCAATATGAAACATTTAGAAAAGTCATAGCCCAAACATCCCTAAAGAGAGGGATGGAAAGATCAAAGGTGATGGTGGAGTTCTACAGTGAAGACAGGATTTAACAAATGAACATGAATGCTGAATCATTAAATTGATATCTCTTTTAATCTCCAGCATCTTAGAGTAGCTAGAAGTAAAAACTTAAAATTGTGGAATTGTAACCCATATCAACATATCTGAAATATGTTCTACAACTAATCGTGGTACAGTGCTTTGACATTTATTGCTTTTTTGTATACATGTTATTTTCCACAAAAAATGAAGAAAAAAAGTCGATTGCAATGAAAAAAATATTTAAGCCTTCTAGCCGCCTATATTTTGGAGCAGCTAGAAGGAAAAAAGTCTGAGAGGATTGTATGGCAGCCCATGACAAACTCTGGGATGTGTCCTGTAACTATTTCTTGAAGAGTGCTTTGAAAACTATTGCTTCTTTATTTCTTTGCTTTGTATATATGTTATACTATACAATAAAAAAGTAACAGAAAATTCTAATAAGTGCAAACAGGCAATAAAATTAAAGATTAATACACATTCATTAAAAAAATTTAAGACTCATCACAATTAAAAAACTAAAATCTAGAAAAATGAAACTTAGGAAAAAAGCTTTTTATTTTAAAAACACAACAAATATATTTGAGATTATAAATTTAGTAAAGGGAATAGTATATATCTGATTGATAGGACTAAAAACCTTGGGTTTCTAGGAAAAGCAGGATCCAGCATCACAACATGACCCTTGGCTCTTGTGATGTCTCCTACCCTGACATCATTAGGCATCTAAATGCAGATAGTCAGAAGATGTGGACTTCATGGAAGCTAATTTTAGGAGACATTCGGTGACTCTGTCCTCTAGGGCTAGAATATGATAGGGAAAGAACAATAAGCACGCAAAGCCCAGAATGCCTACAAAGAATATGCTATATATCCATGTTACAGAATACAATTAAGTGAGGAAAATTTCCAAATTTCTTACTCAGTAAGCCTAGATTCAATATAATTATAGCACAATAATCACAAGCCCCATCTGCAGCCTGACTGCCTGGGCTCATACCCAGACTACTACGTGTATCACATTTAGCACCTTTGGGCAAGTTGTTATCTTCACAGAACCTCAATTTCTTATCTGTAAAATTATGATAATAATAGTACCTGTCTCACAGGGCTGTAGTGACGATTAAATGAGTTAACGCACCCAATTAATTCAACCAATTTTTTTAAAAGCGTACAACAAAATTAGACACTTTTATTTAAAAGAAACATTACAAGTGTGCAAAATTAAATTTCATGATCAGATATGCATAAAAGTAACATGTATACTTTACATCAAAATCCATATACAAAGTTAGTTGATTTCACGACAGCAAAGGAACCAGCACAAGTGGCACACAATATGTACTCAATAATTATTGGCTATTTTTCCATTATTTGGAGAAGCAGCAAACAAACCACATCTTAGCACAAAGACCTATGAATACTGCAGAGACTATCCAGAACCTTAGCAACACATGATTTACCCAATCTATCTCACAGACTCCAACCTGCTAATTCTGCCCTCATTTACGGTGAGATTAATTTCCTTGATGCATACATAAACATATTAATTGCTCAAAAAATGTTTATTTGAATTTCATTCTAAAATTTACAAATTTCTCACTGTAAGCAAAATAAGTCCAAAACTCTGACTTTCTAATATTCCCTCACCTACCATGAAATATTTTATCTTCTTGTCTACATTTGTAAAAATCCTATCTTGCCCAGGTATTTCCCCTGCAGACCCATTTAAAGCAAATATTTCCACAGAATTTTCCCTGGTCCCTACCTCCATTCTAGTTAAAAGTAAATTTCTCCCTCCCTTGAGCTTATATCACACTTTACTGTTTCTCTCTCCTAGCATCTAGCATTTTCTACTTTGTAATGTAGCTGTGAACAGATCTTTACTCCCTCAGTAGATTAAGTTTTTCCTGTTTATTTCATTTTTTTTTTTTGGGGGGGGGGTGCATGGTCTGGGAATAGAACCCAGATCTCCTACATGGAAGGTGAGCATTCTACCACTGAACCACCCGTGCACCCTAGATTAAATTCTTAAAACTACAATTCCTAAAATCTTAGCTGACCAAGTAACTATTTGTGGAATGACTGAAGAATGACAAACAGGGTCTAAAGAGAATTGTAGGAGGCAGGAGTTTAAGGAGCAGGCATGTCAGCAAAGTAAGTCTGGGTCCAATAAACCATAAAGACTCCAAAATATAAGCATTTCTTCTGGGAATGCATCTATTTTAACCACAATACCATATGCCAAAGAGAAAAATGCCTGGAAAACCATTTATTTCATGGCAGGAATAACTCAATATGCTCCTTTAGAGAGGCCCAGTAGATAATATATCTAGCCAAGCCACCTTTTACAATGAACTTCCAAAACTATCCGGGGGCTTATGTGAACTTCCAAAACTATTTGGGGGCCAAGAATACAAGTATAAGTTTTGCTTTTTCTTGAATCTTGGATGAAGCTAATTTATTAATTTGGAAATTCCATCTCTGGAACTCTTTCCAAATATGGATTCAGACCAACAACACAGACACTGGGAGGCATTTCTGTCCAGCTTAGGGATAAAGGAGACTCTAGCCACTGAGAAAAAGAAAGGAAAGAAAAAGAGTAAGGGTAGAAAGTAAAGTGGGATATGACTGGTAGAGCACTTAGAAAACTCCCCCCTGAAACCCAAGTGCCCCTCTTTCTCTGCCCAGGACTCTAAAGTTAATATCATCTGTTAACCAACTTAGATTCAAAGTCTGATTTCACCATTTCTAGCTGTGATTTTAAACCATTTACTTAATTTTTTTTACCCTCAGTTTCCTCATCTGTAAAATCGGGATAATAAAAGTACCTTTTCACAGTGTTAACGGCGAGCAGTGAGAAAATGCACTGAACAGTTGGCATACGGTAAACACTCACCAACGTAACTGTTTTATTATCCTTACTACACTACAGCATTGACATCCTCCCTGAGCAGAGTCATCTTCAGCAGCCAATACAAGGAGATAAGCGAAGGTAAAGTGTGTAATGTCTAACAGTTCTAAGCCATCAATGCAACAAATAAATCAATTTAGGCTTCAATGACATTGCTTCAGAAAGGGAAAGGATAAGAATACTTAATCAACAACAATATCCATATTACCACTTAAAAGTTTTCCAATCCCTCTCTCTAGGATTTTTCCCCCAACAAAATAATAAGATCCAATTATTAAAACCTCTTCCAGGAAACTCTGGCAGTCAATATCTTAAATAATTGGAGAAAAGAAGATACAAGGAAAAGCAGGCTTGTCTCATAAGGATTGCTCCAGAATATTGCTAAGAATTATTATTTTGTCCAGAAATATCTCTCATTCCACATGAATGTACAATGAAGGAGAGTTAGTATCTTCTATTCAGTCTAAATGTGTTTCATTTTTTAATTAGAGCAGTTGTAGGTTTACAGAAACATCATGTAAGAAGTATCTAAATATATTTTTAACACAATTTTATTGAGATATAGTCACTTTCCATAAATGCATTTTTAAATTGCTTTACCAAGTACAAAAAGTAGTCTCAATGGGAAATAGCTCTAGTGTGGTCTAAGAAACAGGTGATCCTTGTTGAAAAGTGCTTTGAAAACTATTGCTTTTTTATTTCTTTGCTTTGTATATACGTTACACTATACAATTTTTAAAAAGCTAAAAAAAAAGAAAAGAAACAGGTGATAAACTAGTTTTCCTGAGCCACCTCGAATAGAAGGAAGAATGGATACAAGGTTCTTACAGGCTATGCAGTTTACAAAGGGGTAGGGTAAATAACTCAACAATGAGGTAATATGGCAGGCTTGTGAATGTCAGTCAATATTAAGCAGCAACTTCCAAGGCTCAGGAGGAGAGCCCAGTTCAAGCAGAAGACAAGAGGCAGGTGAGAGGGGCAGACAAACTATTTATCCATGGAAACCAGCTTTGCACACAAACAGCTAATTATAGATCTCTGTGAGGTAGTTTTCCAGACCAGGCAGCAATCCTCCATGAAAAGGAGGAAGAATCTCCTACCTGACTTCAAGGCAGACCCATCAGTTTCTTCCCACCTGCTGGCCTTTGGAGCCTCCTCACAACCCGAATCCATAAAAAAGAATTATTTCAGTCTTTCTTAGAGAGAGTCTACAACCAGGCTTTGCTTACTTTCTAACAAAATCTTCTACTCTCAGGACCCTTTACCAGAGTCCAAGGACCAAGGTCAAATGAAATGTGCCCAGCAGGCTCTACTTCAATAGTACCACCTCACAGTTGTGGGACATTCTCAGAAATCTTCTAATATTAGGAACTTTGGGTTCCTAATATCTATGTGTATAAAATATTTATTTCTCAGGGTTGTTAAGAAGAAAAATGGAACATAGGCGAAGTACCTAGGAACACATCAGATGCTTATAAATTTTTCTTTTCCCTTTCTACTTTCATTTGTTTTTTAATTGCTCTTCAAATCTTACCCATAAAACTAATTCCATCTCAGCCTTGGTTGGTTTCTTCACCTATCATCTGGAATCGTTCTGTGCGTCAAATCTCAATAAATTCACAACCTTTTTAATACAAGTTCACGTCTTTTGTTTCTGCTCTAATATAAATATACATAATACTCAAGGACAAAGAGGCTATGATGAAGAAAAGGGGTCTCATTGGTCCACCAGCAGATTAGCAACAGCTTTTCATTTAGAGTATAAAACCCCTAGTGACCCCTACTGGACAAAAATAGGTATAGAAGACTGAGTTTTATAACCAAACCAAAGAAATCCCGTAGTTCCTTTTATTCTCGTGAAATTTTCACATATAGAATAGTCATTATACAAGCTCAGGTTTATCTCAAAACCCATAACATAGAAGACAATGCTAAATCCTTCCAGTCTGCTTGTTACTTTCGCAGGAAACATCACCATCAAAAGGACTGGCTTGCTGGGTGCCCCAACTGGATCTTCAGTATTCAAAGCTTGTGATGAGTCCTTACAGAGAAAAGAGCAGGCAGAGAAGGCACAGTCACTGGCACACAATCCCTACCCCCCACTTCCCTACAATTTTTCCATTCCCTGGGCTGACTCACTCTCAGCTCAGCCCAGACTACCAACCAGCAGTCAGGGCCACTGTGCGTGCCCGATGAGTAATGCTTCCCCAATGCATTCTCCT
>PVIY010041079.1:0-21900 GCA_004026745.1 Myrmecophaga tridactyla | reverse complement strand
GTCACTCATTGCAGCAGACACGCCTCCTAGCTGACTGCAGATGTAATTGGCAACAGATGAGGTTCATGTACCGTTGGCTTATGTCTGCAGCAACAAGACTAGGTATGCTCACCTGGCCAAGTTGACAACTGAATCTAACTAACACAATATATAATCAATACTAGTAGGTGCTTTTGTAGAAAGTGACAAGCTAATTCCAAAATTCATATGAAAATGTAAACGATCTAGAGTGGCCAAAACAGCTTTGATAAAGAAGAACAAGGTGGAAGACTCACATTATCTGATTTCAAGATATTATTAAGCTACACTAATCAAGATAGTGTGGGATTGGTGTAAAGATGCCAAGTGATAAGGCCTAAACATCAACAGAAAAGGACAGATAATCTAGAAACAGACTCACACATATATGGTCAATTCATTTTGACAAAGTTACCAATGCCATTAAGTGGAGAAAATATAGTCTTTTCAACAAATGGTGCTGGAACTACTGGATAGCTTTATCCAAGAAAAAAAAATAATAATAAAATAAAAAAATCAACTCAAAATGGATTATAGACATGGTGTAAACCTAAAATCATAAAGTGTCCAGAAGGAAACAAAGGAGAAAAAATCTTTTTGACTTTAGGTTAGGTCAAAGATCTATTAGTTATGACATCAAAACCATGATCCACAAAACAGAAAACTGGTATTAGACCTCATTAAAATTAACTTCTGATCTTCAATACTATTAAGAGGGGATACCAATGGGGAAATAAACTTGTAAATCACCTATCTGATAAAGGACTTATATCCAAAGTATAAAAAGAACACTCTAAACTAGGGTTTGCAAACTATGGCCTGTGACCAAATCTAGCCCAACAGTTGTCTTGTAAATAACAATTTTATTTTATTGGAACACAGTTTTGCCCATTTTACATGCAGTCTGTGGCTGCTGTCATGCTCTAGGAACAGAGATGAGTACTTGCAACAGAGATCATATGGTCTATAAATAGAATATTTACTATCTGTCTCTTTAAAAGAAAAGTTTGTGTTGACCTCTGCTCTAGACTCAATTAAAAAAAAAAAAACATAAATTTTTAAAACCCGATAAAGAAAATGGGCAAAAGATGTGAACAGACACTTTACTGAAGATATACAGATGGCAAATAAGCACAAGGAAAGATGCTCAACCAAATTAGTCATTAAGGTAATGCAAATCAGAACCACAATGAAATACCTCTACAAATCCATTAGAATGGCTAAAATTTAAAAGACTGACTATCCTTGTCAGCGAGGATGTGGAGCAAATGGAACTCTGATACATTCCTGGTGGGACTGTAAAATGGTGTAAGCACTTTGGAAAGAAGTCTGGCAGATTTTGAAAAAGTTAAACATATACTTACCACATGACAGAGCCATTCTATTCCTAGGTATTTAAATAGACGAATCTCAAAATAATTTTGCTGAGTAAAGGAAGCTAGCCAATAAAGAGTACACAGAGCACAATTCTTATTTATATGAAATTTAGAAAATGCAAACAAATCAATAATGACAGAAAGCAGATCAGTAGTCGCCTCCGGACAGGGGCAGGAGAGCGGGAGAGGGATTACATGGGGCCATAAAGAAACACTTTTGGGAGTGATGGATATGTTCATTATCTTGATTGTGGTGATGATTTGATTTCACGGGTGTAAGCATATGTCAAAACTTATCAAACGTACACTTTGAATACATACAGCTTATTGACATTAATTATACTTCAAAAAGCTGTTTAAAAAATCCACTGGGAAAAAATAAACACTGGTCAGTCTTGCATTTTGACAGGATCTTTTATAAACATGATTTCTGTAATATCATGTACTGGACACTTAGAAAATACTGGTTCAATGAATTATGTAGCTCTTCCAAACACTGGCACATTTTGGCATGCAAGATTGGAAAAACCACAATTAACATTACTGCCCATCTCATCAGAAAAATCTTTAATTATTGGGAAGCAAAATCATTGAAGTTAGAATTGCAAAATTCTAATCACTGCTTGAAAGCTTGAATTTCATTGTAGGTAACAGTATATATCCTGTTAGTTGTTTTACTTGAAATGACAATCTCAGTTCATTTTTTAATATAATACTCAAGTCTGAGTAATAACAATAGGTCTTCTGTCAGTTCTTGCAAATAAAAATGTTCTATGAAGAAAAGCAGCTATTTTAGTCATAACTCAATTGCTAAATGCTTTTCTAAAGAGAACCATCATACTTTGATATGCAACAGGTGTTTTATGCATACTTCCCATTTCATCACTTAGAATATAAAAAGGGTAATTAAAGCTGAGACTTATTACAATTAATATTTTTTACTCTTTCATCAAGGATATTCTTAAGTCATATTTACTTTTTTTCTTTTTTTTAAATCACAAGTGTCTGGTGGGAAAGAATACATGACTACTAGTACAGTTTGATACCACTGCTTGATTTGTGCTACAGTGCTAGCAGCTTTATCCAGCATTGTTTCTGCACCCCCCAGTGTAAATGTCAACATGAGAAAAAGACAAAAAGCATTGCAGTGTATCAAGGAAACTGTTTGACCCTCACATACTCCCTTTTTAAAAATTTATTTATTTATTAAATTAAAAAAAATTTAACAACAAACAAAAACACTCAACATATGATCATTCCATTCTACATATATAATCAGGAATTCACAATATCATCACATAGTTGCATATTCATCATCATGATCATTTCTTAGAACATTTGCATCAATTCAGAAAAAGAAATAAAAAGACAACAGAAAAAGAAACAAAACGAAAACAGAAAAAAAAAAGAGATTATACATACCATACCCTTTACTCCTCCCTTTCAATGATCACTGGCATTTCAAACTAAATTCATTTTAACATTTGTTACCCCTATTATTTATTTTTATTCCATATGTTCTACTCATCTGTTGACAAGGTAGATAAAAGGAGCATCAGACACAAGGTTTTCATAATCACACAACATACTCCCTTTTTAAAAAAGCCCTGGGGACCCCAAGTCCTCACAGACCACAGTCTGAGAACTGCTGCACTATATCCAAACTTTTACAAACACAGCAACTTTTAAACTATTATATTAAAATTTAAGTTTTACCCATGGAGAAAAATCTTACTTTTGTGTGATCGTGTCATCCTATCAGATTTAGCAGATGCATCCTTAACTCGGTTATGATATTCTAAAAGAAATGTTCGTTCATGCTCAAAGAAGTCATCAACATCCTATAGAATCAAAAGAAAATACAAATTTTTTCATTTTTTGTTTTAGTAAAATATGTAAATTATTTCATCATTGTAAATATTAAGGATCATCAGTAAAATAGCAAGCTATCTTCTAAATCAGATGTTATATTTATTTTATTTCACAAAGTTAACACTTTAATAGGCATGCATTTCTATCAATCAAATAAAAAATCTTCTATAGTTTTGTAGCTGCAGGCTGACAGTTTCCCATATGGTTCATGTTCACATGTTGTACTCTGAAACATGTTCCTACTTGTGCTCTGCCTATCTCAACAAATGCATTACTGATGGTGGGAGTGATCACTTACTTTTGAGAAAAAAGGAAAAAATTCTGATAGACTGAAGTGAAATAATCTATTTTTCTTGGTTTATTATGTATTCTGTGGGCCATCCCTGAAGGCTGCCTTTCTGAATACTCTGGAGAACCTAGCCAAACTGGCCATGTGGGATCAATTATATGATTAATCCTTTCTGATCCTTTTTTAGAACAAAATTAAAATTAAATAAGTAAGATAAAAATTATTAATAGCACTCCCACCCTTCTAAACTAGCAACCATTTATTGAAAAAAAGGCATCAATTGACATGATGCAATTTGAAACAAAGCAACAAAACACAAAAAGCAAAAGTTGGTGCTGACAGAAATGTCATTTACAATCTGTAATTCATACATATATCAGTTTTCTGAACCAGAAAAATGGGGACCAAACTACCTAACTTGCAGGGCTGTAATAAAGATGAAAGAAAATGTGGGCTACTGATCAGCACACTGTACAAGTTCAAAAAGTTAGTTATTACTTTATTAATAAAATTATCAAATCCTAATTAACATAGTGGTCTACATTTAATGTCTAAAAGAAACGCTTAAAACTGATGCATAAGCAGCATCAAAATGGAAGTAAGTTCAGCCCTTATTAGAAACCACAACGTATGTATTATTGACTTTCAGCCTTGTATCTGAAAAATCACAATACAGTTCAAAGAAATAATACTCTACACCCAAATTTTATTGTTGGTTTATCCATAAAAGTAGGCAATGATGACAAAGCAACATTATCTCTTTCCTAGTTTTTGCTTGATAATGTAACGGAAACATTTTTCTCTTACATTTTAATGGTAAAGAGTCTTAAGAAAAATCAATTCCTATAACATTTTAGGACAGCATTAGGAAAAATTTTTGTATTATTTAGGTAAATAATTAAAGTAAGTATTTTCTCATTCAATCCTTCTAACAATCCTGTATCTAGGTGGTATTATTAATCCCATTTTGAAAACAGAAAAACTGAGATTTGGAGAGAGAAAACGACTTTCCCAAGATCATGTAGCTACCATAAGACAAGACAAAAACCTCACCGAGCTCTTCTAACTCCAAATCTGAATCCAAGTCTGTCCCTAATATTTGCAAGGCCAAGGTAAAGTACAATGGAGGAGGCCCCATCTTCTAGCCCTGCCTTGCAGCTCTGCTCCATACCAAGAAGGACCTCATATGCACGTGGATGGACATCCCAGCCTATCTTCTCCTCTGTGCCCACCATCTGATCTATGGGCTTCCCTTGATGATGGTCATCCCATGGCATGTACACCAACAGTACAGTCTCCCTTCTGGAGAATGACCTAGGGAAGAAGCCCATGCAGAATCTGAAAGAAGACCTGTGATATGGGCAGGGAAACATAGGGTTCTGAATACCACATGGTCTGGTTTGGAGGAAATAGATGTGGACTCCAGGTAGGCACATTTTCTGTGTCCAGCAGACTTTTTACTCCTCAGAGAAGGGAACCCTCTGAAGAGTAGAGCTCAGGGCAGGGGCCCTGTTTTCCAGGTCTAAGAATTTTATTGTCTAAACCTCTCTTTTACTCCAATATAATCTTCTGAACATCTGAAATCTTAATCTCTTTCCTTCTTAAAAAAAAGCCAATTCTCAAACTAATACCCTTGAACTAAATGAAATCTTACCTTTACTCCTGAAACAATTACTCCATCTGCTGATTTAACCATGTTTTTAAAGAAATCTTCAAGTTTTTCTTTTTTATTTTTTCCTCGCACACTCAACTGAAAAGAAAGGTAATTTAACTTGACATTTTCTTTTAGATTATAAATTGAAAGTAATGCCTCCTTTATTTTTTATCATCAAAATGGCAACCTCAAAAGAATTCCAGTTTTTAAACTTAATAAAGTGGCAATTCATCATGTATATCAGTGATTTTCACAGAGTATAAAAAGAGGAGTATGTTAATAATATACATACCCAGGTCTCAGTCCCAAAGATTCACAATCAGTTGATCTACAGAAGACCTAAATATCTCAATTTTTACAAGCACACTGATAATTCTGTTGTAAGTAGCGCTCTCACCATACTTTTGTTAAACTCCATTATACAACAGAAAGACAACTAAAAATGTAATTCAGGAGTTCCTTTAAACATGTGAAACTCTTTTGGGGTACAATGAAATATCAAATGATTCTATAAAACCTCTGAAAACTATGAAAATATGTTCTGCAAATTCCTCACTCTGATCTCACTAAATACCATCTCTTGTCCTGTTTTTGGGGTCGACATTTTATAGTATAAGGAACACAAAAATGACTTTGAATAGCATATTTGGTTCTATCCAAGGGCAAACTGAAAGGCACCCGACCTTTTGGTTCCTCTCACTTGCTACATGAGGGTGACTGTGAAGAAATATCCCATGTAATTTCCTGATCTACTGTTGTGGCTTCAATATCCATCCTTTATGTGAATGATTCACAAATCTCTATCACTATTCCTAAGCTCTTTACTGAACCTTATTTGCAACTGCCTATATTATATCCTTACATAGATCACTCTGCTAAACTCATTTGAGTCTAAAACATTTTTCATTATAATCTAATGTCCAAATTTCTTCTCCTCCGGTTCCCTATCTCTGATTCATGGTTCCTCCATTTGACCAGAGTATTTGGGGAAAAATCCTATGTAAGAAATTGAGAAGTAGCCAGAGAGTTAAGGAAAAAAACTCAGGAAAGAATGGTGCCACAAAGCTAAATAAAGAATTTCAGAAGGAAACAGAGGTCAATGTGTCAAATTCCAGAGAAAGTCAAACAAAATGATTGAAAAGTGTCATTTGGGGGCGGCTGCCATGGCTCAGCAGGCAGAGCTCCGACCTGCCATGCTGGAGGTCTGGAGTTCGATCCCTGGTGCCACCTGCCCATATGCAAATTAAAAAAAAAAAAAGTGTCATTTGGACTTGGAAACAAATAGAAGAATGATAGTGTGGTATAAATGGTTTTAGTAAACAGTTGATATTAACTGACTGAGGGAGGAATCCAGATTTCAAGTTGAATGTAGAGTGTGAGGAAAGGAAATGGAAATGAATGAGTTTTTGTTTGGATAGGAAGAAAAGGAGAAAGAATGGCAAGTAGTCTGAGGTAAACTAAGGTAGGAGAAGGATTTTATCAAGATAGGAGAAACATAATGTTTATAGGTTATAGGAAAAGGGGAAGAAGTTGACAATCAGAAGAGATTCTACAGACCCAAAGAACATGGGATAAAGCAAACCTAGAAAAATAACTTAGAATGCAAAGGTACAAAGTAATATACCATATTAATAGAATAAAAAGACAAAAAACACATGATCATCTCAAATGACACAGAAAAAGCATTTGGCAAAATCCAACATTTTTCAAGATAAAAACAATCAACTAACTAGGAACAGAATGAAATTTCCTCAACCTGATAAAGGGCAGCTATGAAAACTCACGGCTAACATAATACACAATGGTGCAAGACAAAGCTTTTCACTTAAGATCAGGAATGGGTAAGGATGTCTGTTTTCAGCACTGCTATTCCATACTGAATAGGAATAAGAAAGAAGAAAGCTGTAAGGATAGAAGGCTGTACTGGAGGCCATAAAAGAACTCAGAAGTAAAGTAGTTCAGGGTGATGACAATGTCCTGAATGAGGCCACTGATGCAGGAAGCAACTGAACGGACACTGGGGTGTTAAATACGCCTAATAGACTTGGATTGCATCCTACTGAAATGGAGAAAGTACACAACTACATAAGTAAAGTAACACTAAAGACAATGACTCATCATAGCAATGACCATTTCTCATACAACTAAGTGCCAGAACAAGCTTTTCTAGGCCACCCATATGCTCACAGGGCCTTTTTAGACACTAAGACAACCTAGCTCTACTTCAACAGTGTTTCTGTTCCATCCCCTCTGGAAACCTAGCCAATACAGTGGCATATAAAGATTTCTTTTCCAGCAATGAAATGGGTAAAGATTTGAATAAACAGCATTAGAAACAAGATTGAAATTTAAATTGTGAGTCTATGATCTTCTATAACGTGTTAACAAAATTCACGTTAATTATATAAAGAACACTTGCAAAATATTTTCCAGTCCATATCATTGTTTTAGGCTTTCTCCAAAACACCACTAAAAGGGTTATTGTTTGTTTAAAACGTTGAAAAGGGGATCAGACTTCGATGAGAGATATGAATGAAGCTGATCTGGATAGGACTGGGGTAGATCAGAATACAGGGTAAAGGATGATATTATCCATACTTTAAAACTTCAACTTTTGTGTGAGACCAAAGGGAGAAATGTTTAGCTGGTGCAAAATTAATATTTTGGGTAGTACATTACCTAATTTAACCTGTATGTCAGTTCAATTGAACACCATAAACACATGGAATCTTGAATAGGGTGTGAGATCTCTTGTTTTGTCCAAGTTAGTGTGATACCCTGATATATCCCAGAGTAATCTGAGCAGTAAATAAGGAAATTATGCAAGTCCCCTTGGGGTACTGGGGAGAAAGGAGGAAATATTCAACTTCTGCATTTGGAAAATTTCTGATATTCTTGAAAGCAGTGGAAACAACCAAATCAATAGGTCAAGCCTTCGATCTACAGGTGTGCCCCTATGAAATTTATTTCTGCAAAGGATAGGCTAAGCCTACTTAAAATTATGCCTATAAGTCACTCTTAGAGAACCTCTTTTGTTGCTCAGATGTGGTCCTCTCTCTCTCTCTCTTAGCTAAATCTGTGGGTGAACTCGCTGCTCTCCCTTCTATGTGGGACATGACTCCCACATGTGTAAATATCCCTGGCAGCATGGGACAGAACTCCTGGGATGAGCCTAGACCCAGCATCAAGGGATTGAGAAAGGCTTCTTGACCAAAAGGGGAAGAGAGAAATGAAACAAAATAGTTTCAGTGGCTGAGAGATTTCAGACAGAGTCAAGAGATTATCCTGGAGGTTATTCATATGCATCATACAGCTATCCCTTTTTTAGGTTATGGTGTATTGGAGTAGCTGGAGGGAAACACCTGATACTGATGAGCTGTGTTTCAGTAGCTTTGATTCTTGAAGATGACTGTACAATGATAAAACTTTTATAACGTGACTGTGTGATTGTGAAAACCTTGTCTGAAGCTTTTATCCAGGGTATGGACAAATGAGTAAAAAAATATGGATAATAAATAAATAAATAAATAAATAAATAAATAAGGGGTAAAATTAATTGGGTAGATTGAAACACTAGTGATCAATGAGAGAGAAGGGTAAGGGATGTGGTATGTACAAGTTTTTTCTTTTTATTTATTTATTTTTCTGGAGTGACAGCAAATGTTCTAAAAATGATCATGGTGATGAATACACAACTATGTGATGATATTGTGAGCTATTGATTGTACACCATGTATGGACTGTATATGTGTGAAGTATGGACTTTATGTATGTGAAGACGTGTCAATAAAAATTTTTTAAAAAGGGGTTATTCTAATGCATCATCATCTTTATCATTATTAAGCATATTTTTGTTTGTGAAGAAGAAATAAATAAATCTACTTTGGTAGGAGAAAAATGATGAAATCTTAAGATATTTCTAAAGCTATTTATAAGGTTGAACTAAACATTTAATATTCTTTCCTTATTAATTCCACAAATATTTACTGAACTATTTGCCAGGCACTATGCTAAAAGAGTAGGGACAAAGCGGTGAGAACTTAAAGCTCTTGCTTTCGTAGAGTTTACATTTTAGTGGAATGAGTCAGATAATGAATGTGAAAACAAATTTAAAAAATACAGATATATTATTTCAGACAGTACTAGGTACTGTGGCAATGGATTAGAGTGCTTGGAGAGTAAAACTACTCTAGCTAGAGTGGCCCTCCAGTGATATAACCATGCGTCACTTCATACCTACGCTGCTTTATCAAATTATTATTAAGCTTTTAGCCCAGGCCATAAACAAAGCCCAGCAAAAAACCAAATTTATAAAGTTAAGAAAGTAATGATACATTAGCAGCTATGTAGCAATTCTTTCCATATGTTCTTTAGCAATCCTACCCATGAATCATTTTCAGCTTCTTTTTTTAAAATATTTTTATTGCTAAAACAATGTACAAACAAAACATTCTTAACATACGATCTATATACATGGTGTACAATCAGTGGCTGACAATATCATCATAGTTGTATATTCATTACCATAATCATTTTTTTTAGAACATTTGTATCATTCCAGAAAAAGACAGAAAAAGAAACAAGAAAAAACTCACATATACAATACCCCTTACTCCCACCTCTCAATGACCACTAGTATTTCCATATACCCAATATATTTTAACCTTTGTTCCCCCTAGTATTTATTTTTTATCCATATTTTTTACTCATCTGTCCATACCCTAGATAAAGGGAGCATCAGACACAAAGTTTTCACAATCACACAGTCACATTGTAAACGTTGTCGCTTCATACAATCATCTTTACTTTTCACAATGTGACTGTGTGACTGTGAAAACCTTGTGTCTGATGTTCCTTTTTATCTACCTCATCAACAGATGAGTAGAAACATGGAATAAAAATAACAGGGGGAACAAATGTTAAAATAAATTTAGGTTGAAATGCTAGTGATCAATGAAAGGGAGGGGGGTAAGGGGTATGGTATGTATAATTTTTTTTTTCTGTTTTCGTTTTATTTCTTTTTCTGTTGTCTTTTTATTTCTTTTTCTGAATTGATGCAAATGTTCTAAGAAATGATCATGATGATATGAAAAAAAATGATCATGGTGATGAACACAACTATGTGATGATATTGTAAGCCATTAATTGTACACCATGTATAGAATGTTTGTATGTCAAGAATGTTTGTACGTTTGTTAAGGTTTGACAAAAAAAAAAATCTATCAAATAAAAAACCAAAGAACTAAAAAACAGAAAGAAACAAGGCTACACTAACCAGCTCTACAGTTTCAGGTACTTCCCTCCAGCCACTCTAATACACCATAAACTAAAAAGGGGATATCTACATAATGCATAAGAATAACCTCCAGGATCAACCTCTCAACTCTACTTGAAATCTCCCAGCCACTGACACTTTTTCTCATTTCGCTCTTGCCCCTTTTGGTGAAGGTTTTCTCAATACTTTGATTACGGGCCCCAGCTCCACCCAGGATTTCTGTCCCATGCTGCCAGGGACATTTATACCTCTAGGAGTAATGTCCCACGTGGGTTGGGGGTGGGGAGGGCAGTGGGTTCACTGTCATGTTGGCTTAGAGAGAGAGGCCACATCTGAGCAACAAAAGAGATTCTCTCATTATGCCAGTTTCAATGTGTGGTGGACCCCAGAAAAGCATATCCTTTAATCCTCATTCAATACTGTTGGATGGGAGTTTTTTTGACTGTTCCCATGGAGATGTGACTCTACCCAACTGTGGGCATTAACTTTTGAATAGAGGGAGATATGACTCCACTCATTCCATGTGGGTATTGATTAGTTTACTGGAATCCTTTAAAAGAGGAAGCATTTTGGAGAGAGTCATGATGCAGAGTCGACCAGCCACCAACCTTTGGAGATGAAGAACACACCCAAGGGAGCTTTATGAAGCAAGAGGCTTGGAGAGGCAGTCAGCAGATGTTACCCATTCACCATGTGCCTTTCCAGTTGAGAGAGAAACCCTGAACTCCATTGGCCTTTCTTGAGTGAAGGTAACCTCTTGTTGGTATCTTAATTTGGACATTTTTATATTCGGACATTTTCATGGCCTTAGAACTGTAAACAGTTATTAAATTAAATTATTATTAAGTTCCCCTTTTTAAAAGCCATTCCATTTCTGGTATTTTACATTCTGACAGCTAGCAAACTAGAACACTGGGGGTGATTCTTAGGCCTAATTTTAAGGAGACTTAGCCTATCCTTTGCAGGAATAAGTTTCATAGGGGCAGAACCCAAGATCGAGCACTCAGCCTATTAATTTGATTGTCTCCACTGAGGACTCAGCCTATTAATTTGATTGTCTCCACTGCTTGTGAGAGTATCAGAAATTGCCCAAATGGGGAAGTTTGAATCTTTCCTTCTTTCTCCCCATTCCCCAAGGGGACCCTGCAAATACTTCTTTATTCACTCTGGAATTTATTGGGACATCACACCAACCTGGACAAACCAATGAAATCTCATGCCCTATTCAAGACTCCCTCTATACTTATGGTGTCCAACTAAACTGACCCATACAAGTTAAATTAGGAAATGCACTACCCAAAATATAAATTCTGCACCACACAAACACCTCTCCCTTTAGTCTCACACAGAAGTTGAAGTTTTAAGATATGATATTACCTTCCTTTAGCTAGCCTTCTGTTATAACTTAGTCCTATTCAGATCAACTTCATTCCTATCTCTACTTGATGTCTGATTACTTTTTCAACCTTTTAAACAGTTGCTGTATGGAGTACTACTGACTTTCATAGCTTCAGAGCTCTGACTCTGAGTCTCAGGTGTCACATAGATACCCGATTTTTCAGCCTCTTATAATTCATGACACACCCAATATTTTTCACAATTCCTAGTTATAAACTACCACATTCCAGTACCACATACCATATTGATGTTTGTGAAAGGATCCATGCTTAAAGTTCTAAATTTCTATGATCTTGAATTACTTTGTACTCTATTTTATAAACAATTTATTTCCTCCATTAGATGTAAGACTTTTTATTGTCATATCTACTAAAATCAAACCAGAAAGGCAAATTTATATACACAGTGCTCTTTTATCTTAGTAAGCAAGTACTATGCTGTATTTGTTTCCCTCTAAAATTATTGGTTAATCTTGTCATTTAAGTAAAGGTCTTAAGATCTATTATAACCCTCCACCAAAAAAATTTTTTGTCATCACTATGAATGAGAAATCTTTCAAGCTCAACCACCTCAATGTCTCTTCTTGTACTATAACAGAATTTTCAGGTAGGGAGGGAAGATAGAAGCAAAATTAGAAGCAATAAGTACTGAAGGTCAGTTAAACCCATCAAGAGTCAAAAATTTGCCCAAAAGTAATCTGAATTCTTTAGCTCAAGCATCTCCCTGGAATTCTCTACAAGGTTCAGAAGACTCCACACTCAAGTTCAAAGAAACACTCAATCTGGTAACTTTATTTTTTGAGAAGTTCATAATTCAGGATGGCAAACAATCCCTCCTTATGTAGTAACATGATCTATCAATGTTTCTTCAATGTACTCAAGTTCTACTGATAACCGTATCACTACTGAAAAAGTATCATTTTAAATTGCCCTGAAAAATAAGAGCACTCTAAAAAGGCCTTCACACATGTTCAACTACTTCTGTCTTTGCCAAAGACTCTAAAAATAAGAGGCATGGATTACTGCTTTAATTGATTCAATTTAATACTCACATCTTGATTATATTCCAAGAAGACATGGAAATTTAAATCTTTTCTTAAAATTGGATGTGCTGCCACACGGCACAGGAATACTTCATGCATTGCAACTGTCTTCTTGAATATTGCCAAATATTCACTAGAAACAATACACAAAATTAAAGGTGAAAAATCTGTATCAACTAGAAAAGTATTTGCTATGAAACTTTTCAGCAAATACTCCCTGGATTATTCCCAATGCAAAATTAGAGATACAAAAATTAATGTAAAAAAAGGTTTGGATTGAACTGTTAATGATATATACAATCCAGCTCTGAAAAGACTTCATACTAGTTAACAGTATTTGTTATATTTAAGTGTTAATATCTTTACCTTTTAGAAACCTTTCTTATTATGCAAGTAGATGATAAAGGTAACTAATGGGGCTGTGTGTTTTCAGCTCCAAAGAAAAACTATTTGATCCAACCTTAGTGATTCAATTTTAAGATAATTATTGCTTCTAAACACCGGGCACAAAAAATATCAAAACCAAAACCACCCCAAGCACATTTTCAACATTACTATAATAAAATGACTCAAACACACAAGTAAGAAACATATCACGGAGGCTAATTTTTGCCACTATGTTGAAGAACTGTGTTTAAATTATTTTAATACATCATCAATGAATCACAGTGACCAAATAGTAATACATGTCAGTTTGAAAAAAAGAAACACTCAAGGAAAAGGCTCAATACTCTTGCTTCAACTATGTGCAAGGAGGATTAAGTTTTACATACCAGCAAACCAGCAGCACCAAGGTTGGGAGAAGTTTGATCTCTGTGAGGGTGGTCATTCAGTGAAGACAGAAAAGAAGGGTGCAGAGGATGGAGGTAGCAGTAGAATAAACCCAAGGTTCTCTGTTATCCAACCCCTAACCAGACCACAAAAGAATCATGATCAGGGCCACTGGAAAATCACAGATTCTTCAATATTAATGTGCCCCACTAATTTCCAGTTTTCAGACTTATAATCTATAAGCATCTACCTGTCTTCTATCAGACTACTGCTTGTATACAAGCTCTGATAGAATTCTTAAATATCTTTCATCTCAGACTTTGCCAAAACCTATTTTGCTAATTTATCTTTTCAAGAAAGTTTAGAATTCTGAATAGGAGTCTAGTAGCAGTATGAATATGCACTTGAAAACTGAAAGTGGAAAGAGAGAAAAGGAATTGCATGAAGGGGAGAAATGACCAGAAAGGAGTGATGGAGATGACAGGGCAAGGAAAATTATTTCCTTGTACAATTCTCAAAATACAGATAAACAACATAGAACAAATCCAAAACTGCTTCAAATGTTTAATAAAAGGGGAAAAATTCTGTTTTTTACCCAAATATGTTAAAAATGAAATGTAAAACCACAATTTTTTTTCAAGGGTTTAATACACTTCTAGAATGTATGAAATTAATAATCATTTAATTTTAAACATTTAAAAATTATTCTGCAGTTATTTGGTTCCTATTCTTTCCCCTCTGGCCAGAAACCATAAGCAGAGAGGAGGGGGGGGGAAATTACACAGGCACATAATATACATATTTTTTAAGAAAACAGAATATATGCAAAGAGTTGCTCAGTGCATACTTGTATGAGAAACAGAAGTTTTAGTAGTATGCACGTGTTAAAAAAGAGAAGTAGATTGATAATGACTAAGGCCTTGTAACTAAAGAAAAAAGAAAACATAATTTACATTCTTTGTTAAAAAGTTTTATTTCCCCTTCTATATTTTTCTGTAAATTTTTGGATGCCCTGTTTTCAACTTTCAAAGTCTAATTAAAATAATAATTTAAAGAATTTTATGATGCAGAAAATTATTCTATAATTTTCCTGTAGGCTCTGATCATGATCATTAACGCTAGTTATGTGGCTTAAACCTGTGTCGTTCAAAAAAGGTCAGGATGGTGAAATGATTAAAAGGATGGGATATCAGAGAGAACACACACTCACACAAAGGCTTTAATACAATGACAATTAACAAAAGCAACAACAGAATCACATACGCTTCCAGTTCCTGTTTCATCTTTGTGAATTCTTCCTTTGTCATCGACCCTTCTCCTTCTCCAAGCTTCTGTAGTTTTTCCCTTGAAGCATCAAAATCAGGTCTTGGTGGTGCTGGTGGGATCTGTAACAGCGCCAGACCATTAATTTTTTTTTTTTTTAACTTTCTTTATTGTATAGTATAACATACATACGAAGGAAAGAAATAAAAAAGCAATAGTTTTCAAAGCACTCTTCAACAAATAGTTACAGGACAGATCCCAGAGTTTGTCAGAGACTACCATACCATCCTCACAGTTTTTTCCTTCTAGTTGTTTCAGCATATAGGAGGCTTGAAAGCTTAAATAATTTATCATCACAATCAACTTTTTTCCTTTTTTTTTTTGAAAAATAACATATATACAAAAAAGCTATACATTTCAAAGCACAGCACCACAACTAGTTGTAGAACACATTTCAGAGTTTGACATGGGTTACAATTCCACAATTTTAGGTTTTTCCTTGTAGCTGCTCTAAAATAGTGAAGACAAAAGAGTATCAATTTAATGATTCAGCATTCATATTCATTTGTTAAATCCTGTCTTCTCTGTATAATTCCACCAACACCTTTGATCTTTCCATCCTTCTCTTTAGGTGTGTCTGGGCTATGGCCATTTTAAGTTTTTCATATTGAAAGGTTCTGTCGCTATTATAGGTAGGGAGAAGGAACTATCTGATGTTCTGGAGATACTGGTCTAGGTTTCAGGATTTACCTGGACCAGGGACCCATCTGGAGGTTGTAGGTTTCTGGGAAGTTACTCTACTGCATGGAACAAACCATTAATTTTAAGGGACTATTTCTTTTCTTGCAGCAGCTGTACTACTGCTGTTACAGAAGACTATGTCTGGGAGAACTAAAGGCATCAGGAACTAAAGGCATGTATGAGGTAAACCTCAGGAATACCTAAACTGAGACTAGAGAATCTGACTAGTCCTAGACATTATTAAGACTGCTGAGGTCCTTTACACCAAGAAAGAAACAGAGCATAGTATAACTTTTTGGTATTAAAATAGTAATTCCCAAAATAAAAACAAAAAACAAAAACAATAAAATAAAACTGAAAACAGTAATTTCCAAACTTCAAACTGCAGAATCCTATGTGGTAATCTAGAGCCCTCAAATTCATATGTGTACTAAACTCTGACAATAGGTTAAATGAATATGTCTAGCAAATAAGTGTAACATTTTTCAAAGGATATAAATGGTATGATTAAATATATTTAAAAAAATTAATGAATTCAGAGTAGTTTTATGCTATTATGTATTTTTTTAAATGAATACTAACAATGCAATCCAGCAAGGTATGTTAATAAGGGTCCTAGACTGGAAGAGTCAATCAGAAGCAGAAAAAACTGCCTCAATAGGAAAAAAGACACAGATTAATGACTAACCTCATTCTATTTACCCATAATAAGGGAGTAAGTAAGATCTAGACATATCATTCAAGAGAAAGGTGTAAGAAAAAGATTTATGTCAGGAGGAAAGGCCTATAACAACTACGAAGGAGAAAACAAATGAAAATAGAGAGCAACTGTGTGCTTACTGGAGCTCTTTAAGAGAGAACCATTTTGGAAAAAGTTCTAGAGCCCACACAGCCAGAGACCTTTGGAGATGAAGAAGGAAAATGCTTCTGGGGGAGCTTCATGAAACAAGAAGTTGGGAGAGAAAGCTAGCACCTTGTGCCCTTCCAGGTGAGAGAGAAACCCTGAACTTCATCAGCCTTTTTTGAGTGATGGTAAACCCCTCTTGTTGGTGCTTAATTTGGACATTTTCATGGCCTTAGAACTGTAAACTTGCAACTTCATAAATTTTCCTTTTAAAAAGTAAAAAAAAAAAAAAGAACAAAAAAAAAAACCCAGCAAATGAGATAAAAAGAAGAAAAGATAAGTAGGGAAAACTTAAAGTAAGAATGACCATAAGAAAAGGGTTACAGCAAGGAAAACAATAGGGAAGAAAGCATCAAGTATTGTTCAGCACACATTCATAGAGTATCCACTATATGCCAGGCATGACATGTAAATAAGACAAGGTCTTGGTCTTTGAGCAGTATTCAGTCTATGGAGTGAAAAAGTAGCATGAAAGTACCATCAGACAAGAAAGTAGGGAAAAAAAAAAAAAGATGAAAACAGAATGGGAAGAAATGAATGCATGTCATGGTCCACGAAAATCAGAGTTGTAGAAAGAAAAGCAGCAAATGATAGAAAAGGAGACAGAATCAGGAGGATGATTTTTAAAAATCAAGTGAAACCAAATTTCAGAAATCTTAATGTGGTCAACAACCAGTGAGGCAGGATAACCATCTATTCTTTTTTTTTTTTTTTAATTAACCATCTATTCTTGATTACAACATCTGGTGCATGTTTAATTAATTAACCTTGTAATCAGCAATTAAAAAAATCTATCAGTTCACTGAACATGCTAAACAAAATTTCAACATGTCAATAAAGAATCTAAAACACTCCTGGAAAATGGGATTAAAATGGAACCTCAATACTTACAATGTAACCTGCATAGTCTTCATTTTCAATGAAGGAATCGTGAAGCCAGATAAATTCCTCATGTTGTCGAACAACAGAAAATTCATTTTGTTTAAAATTTGGCAATGAACTCTGCAAACATAAGTGATTCTCTTGAATAAAAATGAAAAATTATACTACAGCTTTTAATACACATTTTATAACTTATCCTTAAAATTAGTTTCCATATGAAAGACATTAGTGCCTTTAAACTTTAATATGAAAATCCTGAAATGCTCTAACAAAAATTTCCTGGAATCATTGAGAAAATAAGTTAACAGGCTCTTAATATTTTGTACTGCTAAGCATAATTTAAAGTTATTCTACTGATACATATAAACTTTACTAAGCAAAGGAAAATAGATTTGTAATTCTGAAAATGTCTTAGAACTGAAATCTAAACTGGACAATAGTTCGTAAGACAGTAGTGCGATTAACTGAATATAACAAAATTGAAAATGATCAAAGATATTAATAAAACTCTAGGGAAAATTGAATTAACATTATGTCAGGGTTCTATGATTAATTCTTAAAATGTTAACCTTAAAAAAAGTACATTTTCTTACAATTTTTCTGTTAACATAGCATTAAATTATAAATTAAAATATAGTCTCTACGCTCAAAATCAAAGTTTCAGACAACATACTATCACGTTAATATTAGCACAGTAAGTGGATAAAATATTCCAAAATACAAAATTACATTTACCTTTGTGTGAACAGTGAATTTTACTTTATCCCTCTCACTAAGAGCGTCAGAAATGTCCACCTGCAGAGCAGCATCACTTTGAAGATCGACATTTATTGCTTTAAGCTTAAAAAAAAAAAAATCCAATATCTTAATGAAAATTCTTTGGGCTTTTTAATCATTTCATTTTTTGTCCAGATAGTAAAACAATGCAAAAGAGAAAACAAAACAAAAATATAATAATTTTAAATCTAAAGAAAGTATTCCAAGTTCATTCAGTCTACATATGTTTTGGGGAAAGCTAGAATCTATTTAATACTTGTTTTATGCTGTTCAACTACACTTTGCTTTTCATAAGTCACTGAGTGAAGTATGATTCATCATAGCTTCACCCAAAAAGCAAACTGTTATTCACGAAGATGGTCCATTAAAGTTCAAGTGTTCTAAAATTTAGGTACATGTCTACCTTTAACAACAAGAAAAATAACGCTAAGAAAAATGTTAACATGTAATAAATACTCAAGTAACTCTTGTGATATGAATTAACTTTCACATTTTACTCTATTAGCTAAAATACATTTGAACAGCTAGTACATTTAATGCTTCCATTACAATTCTTAACAAAATTCTACTTATAATTCTTACATTTCATCCATTTGTCTTCCCCTTTAAACAATGAATCCTGTAACATTTTGGGTACTTTGGAGATTTACAAAAGAATCAAATAGACTTAAAGACAATGTCTTAGCTGACTTCAAAGACAGGAAATATGTAAAGCCTAATTAACTAGCTTGTTTCAAATACTCTAGTTGTAAGATCCAGGACTTATTTCAGGACTCTCACCTAGTCATCGGCATTGGGTTGGACTTCCAAATTTGAATTACAGGGTAAATGAAAAATTTTGCTAGAGGCAAAATTGTTTATACTCTTAGGATAGCAATTATGTATTTTTTTAATTTCATTTTTTCAATTATATAGTCTTTAAACTTTTTTTATTGTTCATTATACAATCATCTTCAAGAAACATGGTTACCGGAACACAGCTCTATGTTTTCAGGCAGTTCCCTCCAGCCTCTCCATTACATCTTGACTAACAAGGTGATATCTATTTAATGTGTAAGAATAACCTCCAGGATAACGTCTCAACTCTGTCTGGAATCTCTCAGCCATTGACACTTTATTTTGTCTCATTTCGTTCTTCCACCTTTGGGTTGAGAAGGTTTTCTCAATCCCTTGATGCTGAGTCTCAGCTCATTCTAGGATTTCTGTCCCACATTGCCAGGAAGGTCCACAGCCCTGGGAATCATGTCGCATGTAGACAGGGGGAGGGTGATGGGTTTGCTTGTTGTGTTGGCTGAGAGAGAGAGGCCACATTTGAACAACAAAAGAGGTTCTCTTGGGGGTGACTCTAAGGCCTAATTTTAAGTAGGCTTGACCTTTGTGGGGTTAACTTTCATGTGAACAAACCACAAGATTGGGGGCTCAGCCTATCGCTTTGGTTGTCCCCACTGATTGTGAGAATATCAAGAATTCAATTTGGAGAAGTTGAATTTTCCCCCTTTCTCACCATTTCCCAAAGGGGAATTTGCAAATACCGTTTTATTCACCATTCAAATCACTCTGGGATTTATCAGGGCATCATTCTGGACAAACCAACAAAATCTCATGCCCAACTCAAGGTTCCATGTACTTATGGTGTTCAATTAAGCTGTCTACATAAATTATATTAGGAAATGCACTAGTCAAAATATAAATTTTGTACCAAATAAACATTTTTTGCTTTAGTTTTACACATAAGTTAAAATTTTAAAATATTAATTACTATCTATTTTCAACACCCTACAGTAATGACATTCCTTTGTTCTTCCTAATGCAAAAACATTTTTAAAATTTGTACATTTAGTCACTATCATTATACACTCTAGGCATTCCTAGATTATACCATCTCAGTCTTTATCGTCTTTCTTTCTGATTTCATTTGTGCCCCCAGCCCTCCTCCCTCTATCATTCTCACCTTCAGCTTCATTCAATGTTTTAACATAATTATATTACAGTTAGGTAGTATTGTTATCCATTTCTGAGTTTTTACATTCAGTCCTGTTGCACATCTGTATCCCTTCAGCTCCAATTATCCAATATCTTACCCTATTTCTATCTCCTGATGGTCTCTGTTACCAATGAATTTCTCCAAGTTCATTCACTAATGCCAGTTCATATCACTGAGACCATACAGTATTTGTTCTTTTGTTCCTGACTAATCTCACTCAGCATAATGTTCTTAAGGTCCATCCATGTTGTTACATACTTCATAACTTTATTCTGTATTACAGCTGCATAATATTCCATTGTACGTACATACCACAGTTTGTTTAGCCACTTGTCTTTTGATGGACATTTTGGCTGTTTCCATCTCTTGGCAACTGTAAATAGTGCTGCTGTAAACAATGCTGTGCAAATGCTCATTTGTGTCCTTGCCCTCATGTCCTCTGAGTAGATACCTAGCAATGGTACTGCCGGGTCATATGGCAATTCTATATTTAGCTTTTTGAGGAACTGCCAAACTGCCTTCCACAGTGGTTGTACCATCTGACATTCCCACCAACAGTGGATAAGTGTGCCTCTTTCTCCACATCCTCTACAGCACTTGTCATTTTCTGTTTTATTGATAATGGCCATTCTGGTGGTGAGATGATATCTCATTGTGGTTTTGATTTGCATTTCTCTAATGGGCAGGGAGGTTGAACATCTTTTCATGTGCCTTTTCACCCTTTGTTTTTCCTCTTCTGAGAAATGTCTGTTCAAGTCTTTTGCCCATTTTGTAATTCGGCTGCCTGTCTTTTTGTTGTTGAGCTGAACAGTCTCTTTGTAAGTTCTGGATACTTCTGATAAATCTGATAAATCGTTTCCAAATATTGTCTCCTACTCGGTAGGCTGTCTTTTTACTTTCTTGATGAGGTTCTTTGATGTGCAAAAGTGTTTAATTATGAGGGGTTCCCATGTCTTTCTTTCTTTCTTCAATGCTCGTGCTTTGGGTGTTAAGGTCTAGGAAATCGCCTCCTAGTATAAGATTTAGAAGATATTTCTCTAGATTTTCTTCTAACAGTTTTATGGTGTTAGATCCATTGCTTAGGTCTTTGATCCATTTTGAGTTAATTTTTATATAGAGTATGAGATATAGATCCTCTTCCATTCTTTTGCATATGGATATCCAGTTCTCTAGGCACCATTTATTGAAAAGACTGTTCTGTCCCAGGTGAGTTGGCTTGACCGCTTTATCAAAGATCAATTGTCCACAGATGAGAGGGTCTATATCTGAACACTCTATTTGATTCCATTGGTCAGTATATCTATCTTTCCACCAGTACCTTGCTGTTTTGACCACTGTAGCTTCATAATACACCTTAAGTCAGGTAGCGTGAGAATTCTGACTTCATTTTTTCCCCTCAGGACACTTTTAGCTATTCGGGGCACCCCGCCCTTCCAGATAAATTTGGTTATTGATTTTTCTATTTCTGAAAAGTAAGTTTTTGGGATTTTAATTGGTATTGCATTGACTCTGTATATCAATTCTGGTAGAACTGACATCTTAACTATATTCAGTCTTCCAATCCATAAACATGGTATGGCCTTCCATCTATTTAGGTCTTCTGTGATGTCTTTTAACAATTTCCTGCAGTTTTTTTTGTATAAGTCTTTTGTCT
>PVIY010041077.1:0-21906 GCA_004026745.1 Myrmecophaga tridactyla | reverse complement strand
TCAGTAATTCTTAATATTATCACATAGTTGCATATTCATCATTTCTTAGAACATTTGCATCGATTTAGAAAAAGAAATAAAAAGACATCAGAAAAAGAAATAAAACGATAATAGAGAAAAAAAGATTATACATACCATACCCCTTACCCCTTGCTTTCACTTATCATTAGCATTTCAAACTAAATTTATTTTAACATTTAACTGATTGTATATGTAGAATGGAATGATATCTTAATGTTCTTTTGTTAAGTTTTTTTAATTAATTAAAAAAAAAGTTATGATCACCATGTCAATCCCATCTTCACTCTAGCAGTTGGGGCAAGAGTCATAACTCTGGGGTTGAGAAGGACCTAGAGGTAAGGGTGCAGACTTGGGGGCTGGGTATTGGCAAAGTTAAAGGGAGCCAGAACCCATCCTGCTCCCCCCAAACGACTCCATCCTACCACGTCCCATGGTCCAGCTCTCTGCTGAGAAACCTTGGGTTCTCCCAGCATGAATTGCAGAGCATGTGCTTTGCTGACCTGAGAGATTCTATCACAGATACGGATTCTTTCTTCTTTATTTACCAGAGACAGATTTCTATGAAAACAAATCCCAAAAAAGGGCAACCAATAAAGCAAGTCACTGTTTTCTAGCAAGTTTTAATTAGAAATAAACACCAAAAACATTAGGGTATTTTCCTCCCTAAAATTTCTTTTAATAATCATATACTTGAACTACTTATTTCATTCTTTAGCAAGACCAGTAAATTAGAAAGATCAGTGCAGTTCCCGCTATGCCCTTTATCTGAGATTCTCTGCTTTATGTCTCTCAATCAATAAAATAGATGAGAAAAAAGAGCATGAAGGCCTTTCTACTCTTCAAAAGAGTAGAAAGATCTGGTAACTTAGGTTCTTTAAATAAGATAATTTCCTTTTACATTCCTAAAGAAAGATGAAGTAGCCTTCTCTCCATACTTGTTGGCTATATATGATCAGCACACTTTAGAAAGGAGCTAAGGGATTTCTGGGCAACAAACTAATTGAGCACGGACATGAAATCCATTACTTTCCTAGATTTCCATTCAAATGACTATGTAATAGTCAGATAGAAATACCAGGAATCAAAAAGGAAAATATGAAAGGGTGGCACTCAAATACCAGAAACTTGAAGAATTTATAGTGAGTTAACCACTCAGCCAGTTATAGCTCAGAATGGAAGGATGAGCTGATGTGACCCATGACTCATAACTCTCCGTTGGAAGGCTGGGGAGTCAAGGAGCTTACTTAGTTCTCAGCACAGACTGTTCCCCATCCCCTAGTTAGGGAGATGACTGGTGAGATGGTCGGGCAGGAGGGCAGGGGTGGGTGAGGTGGAGGGGAGAGTGTGGGAAATGGGAGCACCGGATCCTAGGAAGGCCCCTGGGACATGCCACACTAGGCAGGGCCAGGGATGGTCTCACTGTTGGCCTACACTGAGCACAGGCATCTGTCCCAGCCAAAGAAGTTCAGGCCCTCCTCGTAAGGGCGAGCATGTTGAGCAAAGACCTGGGGCATTGCTGCAGCCAATTCCCAGCTGTTCAACAGGCGCAGAAGCTGCTGCAACCTGAAGACCATTCTCCTACTGTGAAGGCCTCTGGTTTTACTTCTAACCTTAGTGACCCAGGCTTTTGCTATTTATATGCTGAATGAGAAATTACATGAGATCCAAACCTTTCATTTCAGTTCTTATCTGGGTTTGAAAGATTGGACAAACACCCAAATCATCTTTGACAGAGTCCATCTGAGGTTTTAGTATTGAGCAAATACAGACACCTCTTTAAGGGAGAGCAAACAAGCACAGTCAGTTAAAGGAAAAGATAATGCTGTGGAACCGTGCTGAAAAATCAGAGCAAGTATCTGCCCATGGACTGTAGTTACTGACAAAAAGAGGAAAAAATTTAAGTTTCTAATTTGTGGTTTTTAAGAAGATTGAGAAGAGGATAATAAACCTACTGAAGTGAACAAGGTGGTAATGAAGAGCGTATGTGACTGGGAAGGAAAACAAATGATTGCTGTATGTAAGCCTCAATCAGTATCAGATTTGCTGTTGTTTAAAATTCAACCAATTACGTAAACAATACGCTCCAAAGGTTCATCCAAGATTTTAAAGCATGGGATAAAGAGATGGAAACAATGTAAAAAAAATTTTTTTAAGTGAGATAGGAGATATAATAAACATTCAATAGAAATCCAGAAAAAGAGAACAGAATAGATGCAGGAAAAGCAATAATTAGGAAATAAAGAGGTTAAAAAATCTTCGGCAGTTGAACAAAGATTTAAGCCTCCGGATTAAAAGGTGTCAACAAGTTCTGGTAAAATTCGTTAAATGAGATCAGCACCTGGACATATCCCAGTAAAAATATTTTGACTTTCAAGCATTAAAAAAATAAATCAAAACTAATAAAATAACCAACTATATATAGTCAGCAATTTAAAAAGTTCATATCCAGGATGGTAAAGCATCAGGGTTTCTCTAATATTAAATGTCTGACAAAGAGTGACATTTAAATACTTTGGGGGAAGTAAGATTGTATGCCCCAAATTTTATTACCCAGGAATTGGGGGAGGAATTTAAAAACTGTTACTTTCTAAAAAGATGGAACATTGAGCCGGTTTGAAATGATTATGTGCCCTAGAAAAGCCGTGGTTTAACCCTAATCCCATTTTGTGGTGACAAATGCTAAACTTGATGAGATTATCTCCGCAGAGATGTGACTCACTCAATCGTGGGTGTTAACCTTGGATTAGAGGGAGATGTGAGTCCACCCATTCCAGCTGGGTCTTGATTAGTTTACTGGAATCCTTTAAAAGAGGACACATTTTGGAAAAATCTTGAGAGTAACAGAGCCACGACAGCCACAAGAACCGCAAGAGTCCACACAGCCAGAGACCTTTGGAGGTGAAGAAGGAAAACGCCCCTGGGGGAGCTCCATGAAACAAGAAGTCTGGAGAGAAAGCTAGCAGATGTCGCCGCGTTCACCATGTGCCTTTCCAGTTGAGAGAGGAACCCTGAAAGTCCTCGACCTTTCTTGAGTGAAGGTAACCTCTTGTCGGTGCCTTAATTTGGACATTTTTATAGACTTGCTTTAATTTAGACATTTTCACAGGCTTTGAACTGTAAGGTTACAACTTAATAAATTCTCCCCTTCAGAAGCCATTCTGTTTCTGGTATATCACATTCTGGCAGCCAGCAAACTAGAATAACACATCTATAAATGTTGTTAAGAAGTTCCAGTAAACATTCAAAATATAGAATTCCCTTCTCTTTATCCTGGAGTAGAGCACAGGAGAAAATTGGGAATCTCTTTCTATTTAAAGAAGGTTAGCATAAGCGTGATGCCAAAGTCTGATGGAAATAGCAAAAGAATTGATAGAGCAACTTCCCATAAATCTAGATTAGAAAATCTGAGTAAAATATTAAGTAAACTGATTAGTAGCCTAATAGGAGAATAATATGCCAAGATTAGGAAGGCTTTATTTCAGAATCAAAAGGATGTTTAATGTTAGGAAATGTATTCAAATAATATGTAATAAAAGGCCAGAAGGAAAAATAAAGGCAAACGGTCATCCAAAGAGATGCCCAATAGGTATTTATTATAACTCAACACCTATTTCTGGTTTAAAAATCTTTTTAATAGAGCTGGAAATGGAGTGATATTTTTATTAAAAAAGAAAAGCTAACATCATACTCAATATTGAAGCAATAAAGGGATTCCAATCAGTGAAAAGAATAAGACAAAAATTCCTGATATAACCTCTTTTGGTTTGGGGAACTTTTTGTTGGTATAATTAGCTGAGAGAAACAATTAAGAAGTATAAATACTGGAAAATAAATGAAAATCATTTTGATTTGCTTATGATAATTTTTTTTTACTAAGAAAACCTTTAAAGTAAGGAAACTATTAAAATTTAAAAATTAATATAAAAATAAAATAGTTTTGTTATATACTGGCAACAAGTGACTAGAAATTGTAATGGGAAAATCCTACTCATGATAGAACAACATTAGACAATAACTTAGAAAACCTTAACGGGAAAAATGTAGGCCCAATCTGAGAAAAATTCACTAAACTTTGAGTAATATTTTAAAAGTACGAATAGACTTACCATGTTTAGTAATGGGAAAAATGAAACAATATATCAATTCTTCTCAAATTGATACATTTAAAAAATTAATTCCAATTAAAATCCCAAACAAATGATTCTAAAGTTCCTCTGGAAGAGCATTTTTTTTGGGGAAAAATAGTATGAGGGGTTAAGCACATTATCAGAGACTGAAATACAGTTTAAAAATAAAATAATTAAAACAGTGAGGCACTAGCATAAGAGGCATAACAGATTAATGGAAGAGAATTAGCTAATAGCAAAAGATCCTCGTAAATGTAAGGCAATGGTATTTGATAAAAGCACTAGAGAGAAATCAGGTTTATAGAGAAAGTGTACTGAACAACAAATTATATAGGAAGAAAAATGTTTCTGTTAGATTTCTGCTTCATACTTTATGATGAAATAAATTCTAGATAGTTAAAAATTTTTAAATATGAAAAGTGCATTGAAGACTTAGAAAAATAAGGGTGAGTGTATAGTATAGCTCTAGGTAAGGGCTTTTGCAGCCTAATATGAAACCAGAAACCAAAGGAGAGAACTGATTTTATACATTTAAAAATATCTACATCAAAATCATTATATACAATACATAAAAAGCAAATGATAAAAAGCTATAACCTATGTAACAAAAATTATAAGACTGGCTTAGCGTTGGTGCCAATATATATTTTTTGAATGCATGAAATAATAAGTGAAAATTGAAAGTGCTCTTAATAAATGAGAAAGACACCAGAACCCCAGTGGAAAGTTAGACAAAGGACATAAATAAGTAATTCCCACAAGAAATACAAGTGCTCAACATACATAGGAAAAATGCAATTTCATTAGTATAAAATAAATCAAATTAAAATGAATCAACATTTTTTTCACTAATTAAATTGGCAAAGATTATAAATAATCATAATACTACAATTCCACAGAGTCACACTTTCACATACTGCATATAATAATGTAAGTGGCACACTCATTGGAGCATCAATTTTGAAATTGGTTAATTTGGGGACTTTAAAAACTGATGCAGGGGGTGCAAGGGTAGTTCAGTTGTAGAATTCTCACATGCTTTGCATAAAAAGTTTCAAAACACTTATACCCTTTGTATCAACTTTTTCATTATGGTAATTTTATCCTAAGAGGGGAAAAAAATCATAAGATCATAAAGATTTATGAGGGCATTCACTGAAGCATTTTTAACATTGTAAAAACCAAACAAACAAATTAAAAAAAAGGAAAACAAATCTCCAATGCACCATTAAAAATGAGTTTTTAAATAAATAAATAATAGGGTAATAAGGAGTAAAATAAATTGGGTAGATGGAAATACTACCATCTGGTCAATGAGAGGGAGGGATAAGGGGTATGGGATGTATGAGTTTTTTCTTTTTTCTTTTTATTTCTTTTTCTGGAGTGATGCAAATGTTCTAAAAATGATCATGGTGATAAATCACAACCATGTGATGATATTATGAAACATTGATTGTACACCATGTACGGACTGTAAGTGTGTGAAGATTTGTCAATACAAATATATATTTTAAATGTTTTAAACAATTTTTTTTAATAAAGTGAGAAAATGCTCACAATAATACTATATATGTTAGTTGAAGTCACACTAACATTTGTGGAGCACGTACTACGTGTCAAGCATTGAACTTAGTATTTTACATGAATTATCTCCCTTATGCTTCAGTGAATATAAGTACTAGTCTTAGACCCATTTTATGGATGAGGAAGTCAAGGCCTGGAGATCTTAAATTTAAAGGTCTACCTCTTCAGAATCCCCTTAACCACTATATTTAAACAGGCTTTAATAATAAAAAAAATGCATCTATATTGTACAAAAAGACAGGCAAAACGTTCTTTAAAACGTTGCTAATGGCAGGAATAAATGGCGACTTTAATTCTTTCTGTTTTATGCTTTTATTACTTCTCCCAATTAGTGTGCTTTGGTATTATCATCAGAGGGAAAATCGCTACAGTTTTGTTTTTTTGTTTGTATGCTGTAGGGTGGGGTTACACTTTCATTATCTTTCCATGTGAGCATCCTGTTATTGCAGCAGCATTTGTTGAATTTCTGTTTATTTTTGCTTGTTTTTTTGGTTTTGGTTTTGGGGAAGGGCATGGACCGGGAATGGAACCCAGGTCTCCTGCATGGCATGTGAGAATTCTACCACCGAACTACCCTTGCATGCCCTGTAACAGTTTTTAAAGTCCCCAAATTAACCATGCTCAAGTCTAAGCCACACCCCCAGCCCCCATGCTTTACTCAGTCTCTCATGCCTACTTTACTTACACATTCTGCAATGGGAATTTGTGTCCATATGCCAATTCTGATACAATATAAGATATCAAATCATTAAGGAGCTATCAGACATAAGCATAAATTATGACATATTCTGGCCATATATCATAATGGTTATATGAGTGGAATCAGAGTGCTGGGTTCCGATCCTGATTTGGGCTTATCAGTTATCTGAGGAAACTATTTACTCAGTAGAATGGAGGGTGACATAGAAGCTACCCTCTTGGTTCACTATGAGCAGTAAATGAGTTAATATATATAAAGTACAGTGCCTGCTCCCTGTAAATACTCTATAATTGTTAGCTATTAGTTTTATTATTGTGCCTATTAAGCTCTGAAAGGGCATCATCTATTTTAGAAAGGTTTTCAGCAAACAGAGTTCTTTCAGGTGTATTTCTTGTTTGCTCTGTTAACTGAAAATTAGAATGCAGTGGGGTGGACCATTGCCCGAGCATTCTACTGGATGGTGATTTCATGCTGGCACTATTTACCAGTCCACCTGATAATCCAACGATATGCAAACAATTGCAAATTCTGATTTATAAAGAAATTAATAAAGACTGGGGCTCAACCAAAGTGATTGTGGTTCCTATTAAACTCTGGGAAGTTGAACTCCAGGCTTGGGAGGGTGCTTTTCTTGGGGAGGGCAAACTGGAAAGACAATACTGTGAATTAATCATGCTCCCCATGTGTGAGTACCGATTTCTGAGAACCACCAAAGGTGATCATGTAAATGAAATATTTGATTGGCTTTGCAGTAGCTCTAATAAATGCTTGACTTTTGCCAACGTGGTAATTTAGGAACAAGTGGAACCTGCCACAATGTCATTTTGCTTGATTGCCCCATAATTGCCTTTATGCTACTAATATCAAACTGTGCACAATTAGAGCCTTTTAATTCTGATGACAAATAATACGTTTAGTTTTTACACAGCTAAATAACATCTCACAAATGCCTTTTGTCATAGAATAATGACTTGATATGTCCATTAAATTGAGACCTGTCCTTTCTGATTGTTGAGGCATTGTTCATAGGCAGGGTTAATGGATTTGGTTATTTCTATTTCATGCAATATAAAAATGTAAAATCAGGGTGCTGTGTGCTGTTAACTGTACTGAAAATATTTAAAGGATGTGCTTAAAACATATTGTACAGATCTTAACAACAACAGCACACTTCATTCTAGTGTATAGACTATTGAAAGATGTAGCATGATTTTTAAAAAACTTTGAACTATTAAAATGATAAATAAGACTAGAAATCAAGGTCCCAAAAGGAAGTTAACAGAATAAAAGCTATTTTGAGTGTCTGTAATGCATTTCTGACTTGTGAGAATTTTATGTAACTGACTTATTCTAGAACTATGACATAAGAAATGCAGTGCTTATTGTTCCAAAGTGTGGCTCTTTGGTGGCAAAACAAATTTCAGAGATTACAAAGAAAAGATCCCCACTCCCCAAGCCTGATTAGAATCCAGAAATGTCTACTGCTTTGTCTGGATGGGACGTTACTCAATTTCTTGGTGATCCACATGCTCATCTATAAAGTAATATTCATCTCGGTTTCTATAGAGTTTACTATGTGCCAGACGCTGTTTGAATGCCTCACCTACACTGACTTATTTAATCCTCAGTAAATAATGATCACCTATAAGATAGGTAACTTATCATTCCCATTTTAAAGATGATAAAGCAGGTTGAATGGATACGGGTCTTGCTGAAATTAGATGGCTGATAAGCAACAGGTCTGGATTTGAATTCAGAAAATCTAGTTTTCTAAATCTTGGGCCAAGAACAGCCCCAGCTCAAAAATATTGAGATGATTAAAAAATATCGCATGTAAAGCTCCCGGGACTCAATAGGACTAGGTTTTGTTCTAAGGCCGCCCATACATATCTCTACTCTATAATTTTCCCATACATCTTATGCAAAACAGCTTCATCTTTTCCTTCCTTTGCCATATCAGTGGTTGTGGGCGCTGTGAGGTAAAATACCACCCTTGGAAACCATTTTCCCTCAGACACGCTTCTTCAGACTTTGACCATTACCCACTCTGTGAGATCTTTGGCCCGTTTTTAATTGCCCTTGTTAAGTCACTTTAATCCTTCCTGAAACTGGGTGGTGTAAATTCAAATACATCAGCTCAATTCATCTTCTAACATCAATTTGGTAGCTACTATGACTCCCATTCCACGGTTACTGGGGTGAGGTTCAGGAAGGTCAGGAAACTTGTGGGTGATTACATAGGCAGTCCGGGTTAGAGCCAGGGTTCAAATCCGGATTCAAATCCAGCCCGCCCCAATGCCTGGGACGGCTCCTCAATCTGCATCCTGCTGCCTCTCCCAGGGGGGCCTTGGAAAAGAAGAGGGATGGTGGCAAGACTCTCCTCCACTCTTTGGCCGGTCAGGGAGGAGACAGAATGTTTGAGGGATGGAATGGGAAGCAGAAGTCAGAAAGAAGGGAAGGAAAGCAGCCCAGGCCTTGGGGTGGAGGTGCAGGAACCAGTCCTGGGGCTGAGCAGTGGGCCAGAAGCTTCAAGGAGCAGAGAGGCCGGGGAGACTTCCTGACAGCTGTTGCACATGTAAAAGGTTTTCCTTCTTACGCGTGGCAGCCACACACAAGAACTGATACTTTGGGGGCATGTTTAGAGCAGGGATGCTCAGTGGGAAGGGAACAACCCCCTAAAGGGCATTTGGGAAATTGGGAGTGCGTTTGCCACGAGAGAACTGGGGGGCACTACTGGCATTTAGTGGGCAGAGGATGGGAGATGTTTTGCAATGCACAAGGCAGCCTCATGCAATGAAAATCTGTCCCTTATCTTGTCACTTACATGTCTCAAATGTCCTGCTGGGCTGTTCATGTAGGTGAAAAGCCAGTTTGTAATGATCTGAACCTAAAACTGAATTTCTTTTTGCAAAGCAGTACAATGTATTTTGGCTGCGGTTAAACACATGAACATACTACTTTTGTTCTAATGACCATCCATTCTCTTGAACTTCTTTTGCAGAACATCTTCTGGTCTTTTATCTCTCTAAAATCTAAACTTTAACTAGTACAGTCAGGCAGCACTTTATAATACTTCTAGTATAATAATATCTGACATGTACATATTGAGATACACATTTCCAAATGCAAAAAGGGCTTCTTTGTTTCCCTCTATATTAGAATTAGGTTTAGATCTCTCTTTAGAAAAGAAAACGTTGAACATACTGAGGAAGCTCTGCTCTTCCCCCAAGGTAATCGTGTACTGAAATTGTATATAGCATCCCCAGGAATTAAAAAAATGCTTTTTAGACCCATGCATGTATTTGATAAACAAGAGAGTGTGTATTTTAAAAATTTACATTAATAGAATACTGAATTTTCTCTCATTATTTCATTTCATGTTGATAAATGTAGATTTAGGGCATTCATTTCTATCTCCTGTTTAATATTCCATTGTAGGATTAAATAAGTTTATTTATTGCTCTATTTTATGGACAATTAAAAACAATTTCTCCATTACAAAGATTGCTGCAATAAACATACTTGTACATGTCTCCTTGAAGACATGCAGAATTGGGATATTACTCACCATATCACATCGAACTTTCCTAGGGATGAATGGCCAAGTGCACTTTAATTTTTTTAAACGTGTCATAATTCAATAATTAAAAGAGAGCAATCGAGGTGCAAGGCCTACTGTATACGCTTTATGAATGTTAGAATTAAACAATTAGATATACAGATTCGTCCAGTCAGCCTAGTTTCTGAGAGTAAGAAATTCTGAAATACTTCTCATCATGGAATCATGGAATTTCAGTGCTGGCAAGAACCCCTCTAAGGCAAGGTTCTCAACCCAGCACTATGGACATTTTAGGCCAGATAATTCTTCCTTGTGGGGGGCTGCCCTGTGCATAGGACGTTTAGCAGAACCCCTGGCCTCCACCTGTGAGACAGCAGACTTTTTTTGTGATGCATTTAGGAAGTCTTTGTCTACCTCAAGTCCATCCTGATGCTGTGCCCAGTTCTCTTCTGGAAGTTTCTCTCCTCATTTCGGCGCACAGCCCACCTGGAACAGATTTTTGTGTGTGGTATGAAGCAGGGTCAAGTTTTTTTTTTTCCCCAAGGATATACAAACTACCCAGGCCTATTTAGAGAAGAGGTCTTCTTTTCCCCAGTGCACCCCAATAGAACCTTTTTCATGACTAGACGATCCCGAGTACGTGGGCATGCATCCTCAATGCTTGATTCTGCCACCCAAAGCTCAGTCCTGCTTTTGACCTTCTGGGTTTGATTTCTGTGCTGGGTGGCGCTCAGCCCTCTCTAACAGACCCTGGCTTCCTAGCTTTCCCTGCCCAATGCCTTTGCTTCAGGGTAGGTTTATAAGTCTGAATGCTGAGCACATAGTAGGCCCCCGATATTTATACAAATCAATGCTTTCTCTCCTTATTCTTACCCTCTTCCTCCCTCTTCTCTGTCCTGTTTTACTTTGATTATGGATCTGGAAAAACCATCTGAGTGATGCACAGAGGTGCTAAGCATTCTAAGAAGAGAAAGCTGGCTGCTTTAGTGCTGCTTGCTTTCTTTGAGGTGCTGAGCTTAGGAAGCGGGTAGGAGATGCAGGATTAATTTCAAACCCTGTTGCGGACAGGTTGTTACTCTCCCAACTTGTCGAGTGCTCCCGAGAGTGAGCATGAGCTGTTTCTGAATATCGGAGGGGATTAGTCACCAATTTTAAAGTCTTTATCCAATATTTGAATTTATGCAAATACCTGTTCGTTTACTTGGGAAAATAAGCATGCACACACATAAAACTGAAGGCACCCCAAATGCAAGCAGTCACTTACAACATTCTGCTTCCTCAACAGTAGTGATCACAATGCTATGGCAATAATAATTAAAGGGTAAGTAGCAGTGCCAAGAAAGGTTTGCCTCCCTGCCAGCACCCCTGGTAAATATGCAGTCCTATGTCCGCTTGCTACACAAGGCATCTTCAAGCAGTTCCCTCGGGACCCCAGACCTATCCAGTTAAATTGTGTGTAAGCCCCTCTTATAAAATGGACATTCCGAGGTGGTCACTCACAGCAGTGATGCTACTGCTGCGGACACTAATGGCATTTGCCACTTGTTTTGAAGAGTTGCAAGCATTTTACATCTATTAGTTCATTTTACCTTCACAATGGGCCTATGCGGTAGGGACTATTATTCCCCACTTTCTCTGCAATCACAGAGCTATTAAATTGCAAAGTCAGAGTTCAGGCAAGGGCCTGCACCCTATAGCCATAGGTCATGTCCTTAGCACAGGGCCCTGGGGCGGCTACTTAGAGCTTCTCTGACCCATTCCAAGGCAGGTGAGGTAGTCGCTGCAGATGTGGTCGTTGGACAAGCAGTGGTGAAACTTTCAGCTCTGCTCTGGTTGTTATTCAGAAGTCAGTACTGCATAAAAATGCTCATTCACCTCCCTGGGCCACAGAATATCTGTTATTCTCAATAGAGACTTTTAGACAAGCTGTAGTCATAATAATGCTCGCTTAGTGGTAAAGAAAATTAATTTCCCATTTGGAGAACTCTGAGCACTGTTTTTTTTTCATTGCTGGCTGGCCCCAAAAGAGTTGAAACTTAAATGTAAGCTTGGAATTTTTTTTTTTTTTCCTGATCATTTGGCTACCATGTTCTCTGGAGCAAAGGGCCAGATTAAATCACCTTATAGAGTCCTTTCTGTCCTATGATTTTAGGATTTAGTCCAACTTTTTGAAATCTTTGCCAAATCAACAAAGAGAGAAATACTCCCTTTCTGGGTGTCTGGCTACTATCCATGCCATGGCCCCGCCACCACACTTCGCCCACCCTGTATCAGTTTCCTAGAGCTGCCGTTGGATGACCACAAACTGGGTGGCTAAAAACAACAGAAACTTACTCTCTCACAGTTGTGGAGGCTTGGAAGTCGAAGTCAAGGTGTAGGTGGGGCCACGTTCCCTCAGAAGTTTCTAGGGAAGACGCCTTCCTGCCTCTTCCAGCATCCTTGGCATTCCTTGTCTCAAAGCTATATCATCTCCATCTTCATCGCTGATTTCACATGCACCTTTCCCCTGTGAGTGGATCTGTGTGTTCTTTTCTTTTCTTATAAGGACACTGGTCATTGGCTTTTGGGCTCACTCTAATCCAATACGACCCCATCTTGATGTGATTGCATCTACAATGAACCTATTTGAGGGTCACAAAAGAAGCTGGGGTTATTTGGATTTTCTGTTTGAGAACTGCTAAGATCTCCCCTTGTCCTATGGCACCAGATCCCTGCCCTGTCACCCAGGCCTCTCTACTCATCCTGCCCCTTTTCTATGTAGTTCTGATCCTTCTCCCCCTACATTTCTCACTTTCTCAGTCCTTTTCCATTCCATATTCCCTTGTTGCTTTCTGAGCCTGCTTTCCCTTTTCTTTTCTCTACTGCTTGACTCTTCTCTGCTCCTGAACTGTCTGTTTTTGCTTCTGGCTTTAACATTACCATCGCTGCAAATGGGAGGGCAGAGAAGGTCAGCCTGAGCAAACAAGTCATCTGAGCAACACAACACACTTCAAGAAAAAGAGTTTTCTTATGTTAACACTGTACTGGTGAGGGGATAGAGCTCTATAATTTAGTAGATCTTAAGAAAAAACAAAGGCTTAAAATGAGAAGATCATTGTTTGAACGTGAAAATCATTGCTAAAAGCTCTTCCTTCTAAAGGGAGTCAGCATTTCTACATAGACACCATTTATTTGCTTAGTAAATCTTTTATTTTTTATTTCAAGGTGTGGGTCATCTTATCATAAGATTCTGCTTCCCATTACTAGGGGGAATAAAAATTCATCACCTTTCCCACACATCTCCCACTAAGACGGAACTTCCACACTCTCCAAGTTATCTCTGGAGTTGCACCTCCAGCAAACTCACAGGCTAATGCCACACACTAATTCTCCCTGGGAAATACAGAATAAATAAGGCCTTAAATTCTCTTTCCTTTGATTATTTTCAAACAATGTATTATTTATATCATGCAGTTGAGCATTTTATTATTTCCTAGCTTATATAATCTCAAGGTTTATTTTTCTTTTGTATATGTCATGGTTATAAATGTGTTTTCAATCAGACATAATCATTTTGCATCTTTCATTGGTTGTAGGTATTTGATGAGGAATCTCTGCCTTGCAATCTCCCCAAGGCTAGATCACAAACTTTAGAGATCATAGAACTGAAATGATGATGGTGTCCCAAGCTTTCCTACTAAACAAAAGTAGATTGAGCACTCGAGTTTTTCTCGACTCCCTCCCTAACCCTATTAAAGTAACACTAAAAGAATAAATGAAAAACCACAAAGACAAAGAAAGCGGAAGAAAGTTAAGAAACAGCAGTTGAGACAATCAATACAACGTGGAACATGGAAAGCAAATGGGCAAATGTAAATAACAAACCAAAGAGAACTGAAACCTAAGTGCCAATAGAGTTGAAACCAGAATGAAGAAAGTCATTTTTGTATCGCAGAACCTTAAAAAATTTCAGGAATCGGAGACTAGATGTTTCTGAAAGCAAGATTTCAGAACAGAACCCGAAGCATTAAAACGGGTTAAAAGTCTTTAGAAGGGTAAAGTAGGTTACCAGATTCCAGTCATTCAGCTGGTTCAGCCCATGGCAGAGACTGGAGGTTTACATTCTAGAGAAACTGAGTCGCTCAGGTCTCCGGGACTGATGAGCCCATGAGCACAATTGCGTGCCCTGAACTAAAATCAAGGTGGGGAGATTACATGAAATTCTCCTTGAAAACGACCCTGGAAATACTCAGAAAAAAAGCAGCATAGCTGGTCTAGAGAGCAACATGTCCAGACTGGAAAAGGATGATACAGGAAGGCTCCAAGAACAACGCCTCGAAGAGAAACTGAAGCGGTAGATTATTTGGTTTGGTTCCACAGGTTTGATCACGCAGAAAATAGGACTGAGAGGATTTTACAGAGCTGCTGGGAGGCAGCAGAAACACTTGGAGAGTCAAACCCAAATGAGGAAAGAAAAAAAGGTAATTAATCCTAGGAGAAAAATGACTAACAAAGGAAATATGGCCATAATATAATATTTGGCTCCACATTAAATAATAATTATTGAACCCTAAAAATGAAAGAATTGAATATGAGTTTAACTAAAGATAGGATTAAAAAACAACTCACAAGTAGATGGGGGAGGTAAAATGCATGTCTGATGGCTGATGTGAGAGTTAAATTCTGGAAGGAAGTCAACATATTCTATCCAATAGAAACATGCAAAAATAACACTATAAGTAGTATTTTAGAAAATAAATCTGAAGGTAGATACCAGAATAAATGGCTATAGTAATTGAAAATTAATTTTTTGAGGTGAGTTAAAAATAGAAGTGAGGGCAGCTGGTTATGGAACTACTCTCTTTCATTATGAGCTCTTGAGTACCATTTGCATTTCAAAATAATGTACTATGTAATTTGATGAAAATTAAAACTAAGCTTAAAATATGGTTACACAGAAATATATAATGGAAAATGAAAGAGTACTACTCTATAAAAATAGAGTACAGTAGCTATAAAATTTACATGAATATTAAAATGATAGCAGCTGCCCATGGGTGTGAGTGTGCATGCACTCACAGCACATGCCGGGGTCCCCAGGTGTCGGGGGTAATTCTCCTTAGTTCTCTCAGGTTCTGCACATGTTCTATCAGCTTTGTTCTAGACTATCTATTCAAGGCAAACAGGCTTAGAAGATATAGTATCTTCTTCCAGGGCAAAATGCAGATTTGTTTCCTAATCAGTATAAACATAAAGTCTCCCTCGGGAGTAAAGGATGAGTAGGTTTATTACCAGTCCTGTTTGAAAGACTGAGGTTTCCTAAGTCAGGTTTTCTCAGCTGTGATGGAAATCTAGTGTATATTCCCTGTTGCCCTTGGCAAGTGGGATTTGGAGAACTATTAAAACCAATTTGAATATGAGACTCCTGCTGGCTAGTGTGTCAAGAGTAATAACATTCTTTGTTCCTGACCCAGGAGTCTCATGTCTTCTGCCAGTATCGTGAACATGTGGCAGGTTAAGTTGTTAGCATGCAAGTGGGATAAAAGCTCAGCTCCTCCAGCTTTTAACTCTAAGAAGCAGACTCTGAACAAGCTGATCTGCCCAAACTCCAACGGGAAATGCCCATGAGGTCAACACCATGTGAGAATGAAGGAAAGCGTTGGGCAGAGGAAGAGGTGAAGCTGTTCAATTGCAGTGGAGTCACAATAAAAGCCCCAGACAGTCCTATCGGGGTGCTGAGGATAGGATGGCCTCTAAGAGTTGTCCACACTTGGGGTGAGGAGTTTGGGCCTTTAAACCATTAACAAAGGGGGTGCGAGGGTAGCTCAGTGGTAGAATTCTCACCTGCCTTGTGGCGGACTGAGGTTCGATTCCCGGCTCACGCACTTCCCAAAACAAGTAAATAAAAGAAACCAACAAAAACAAACAACAAATTCAACAAATGGTACTTCCATAACAGATACTCACATAGAAAAAAGAATGAGATGTGATCCTGCCGTACAGCATACAAAAAACAAAACAAAACAAAACATTTACAAGGGCAAGTCTTTGGATTCAGGTTGATGCTGGAAAGGGGGCTTGACCTTGCACGAGGCAGTTCTGTTTAGCTGACGGCAAGTCTGGGAGAAGGGACTCAGCTGAGAGTGCTCTGAGGAGCTAATGGAATGGGGGCTTTAGGCTGGAGGGAGTCAGAGTGCTCAGCACCCCCTACAAGGCACTCCTCATTACACAGACATCCACTTGCTCTCTATATAGGTTCCAGGTGCAAGGTCACAAGGTCTCAAGACCATCATTAATACTGCTTGCTTCTCTCCTCTAATACCCGTTCTATTTCCCCTCACCTTGGCCAGCACCTGTCCTGGCTGAGGTGGTCTAACTGGTGGAGGGGATTATACCCTCATTCCTGGGGTGTCTGAGCCTCTGGGAATTATACCCTCTTTCCTGGGGTGTCTGAGCCTCTGATCACCATGCTCTTCTCAGCTGTTATTGACATACTTGTCCTTTTACCAACAGCATTGGGTAAGGGAGAACCAAGAGACCCCAAATGGATCACCATCAAATATCTCGAACATGTTCTTCCCAGTCCCCACCATGGAGGAACAGCCCTACCGCCTCTGATAAGAAGGGTAGGTTACCCCTGCCAGGATAGTGCCTTCTTCTTTTTTTTTTTTAAATTTGCATATGGGCAGGAGGCACCAGGGATGGAACTCTAGACCTCCAGCACGGCAGGTCGAAGCTCTGCCTGCTGAGCCACGGCAGCCGCCCTTTTTTTTTTTTTTAAAGTGCCTTCTTCTTTTGATGCTGGTTTCTTGACATAAGGAGCCCAAAGCAATGGCAGCAGTCATAGCCTTTGTTCAGTGGAATATTTACTGGTGTCTTCTGTGGAAGTGTTTCACCAGGGACCGCAGGACTTCTTTCTGAATGAGCCTGAGGTTGTGAAGACAGAAAGCACATGTTCTCTAAGTACATTGCTGGGAGTGAAGGTGGGAGGGACTAACCCAACCTGCAGCCTTAGTTTCCTGGATCATGTATCCAGTGTAAGGGGATTCAGGACTATACAATGGTCACTGGTTTGATGTATTACTGCCTCCTGCAGGGCAGCTCCCCAACCCTGCAGGGCATCATCTCCAGGCTGACAGTTTAGCTATGTCTGACTTTCTATCATGTCAGTAGCTTCCTAATGATGTAGACATAATAGGAGCAGTGGGCCTCAAGTTACATGCCTGTTGGTTAACTTCCTTCACTATTAGGATAAAGCAAACAACTTGTAAGCTCTTGGACAGTGGTGCTAGCAGAGATGTTGTGATCAGGAAAGGAAAATTTGTATCTTGAGTGTGTTTTAGTCCTAGTAAGGATGCATCACTGCCTGCTCCGGGGTGGAAGGGTCCTACGTGATAGACTTGCCACCAAGTGGCTGGTTTTGTCTCCTTGATTTATGGTACATATAAGTCCAGCCTTAGTTCTTTTGCTCATAGATTGGGCATTCGGTAGTGGCCGTACCTATCTCAGCCTTGGACCCAAGCATAGCCTATATTCTTTTCCCCCTAATTTTTCTATTGATGGAGCTACTGGTGTGGCTGAGGACAGATATTGGCTGACATCTACTGGCTGAGTCATCTTAACCACTTTTTCATTTGGTGCTTCCTCTATGGTGAAGGTTCTCTGGTGAAACACACAGACACAGATTAAGGAATTGCCTCTTTATTTGGAGGCACTGGGTAGCCATTGGGAGATTCGGAGCAGGTGAGCTGTCTATGCACAGCAGTGCCTTTGGGCATTTCCAAACCAGTTACTGGGACCCCACAACATGGCATGAGGTGGCTCCAGTCTTCTCTGCCACCATTCATGGATCAGGGGTGCCCCTTCCTGGGACTGAGGCCTTAGGAACATAACCTCCCCCTAGTGACTTACCGGCCTCCTAATCAGTTGTCATGCACTAAGGCTAGATACTTTCTGAGTGACAAAAATGATCTAACTCTAGATATGCAGATACACATGGGGACAACTATATAGAGGGAGTGATCACAGACCCACAGAGTATAGCCAGAGTACAACCCTGACCAGCTTAGAGTTTCCTTTGATTCGTCCCCCTTTCTTCCCATGACAGCTTCCAGATACCAAATTCTCCTTTTTTTTTCCTGTGGAATGTCTCTTGTGGCTGTCCTGTGCACCCCCTTTCCTTCCCCAACTCTAGCATGGTAACCTAAGTGACACCTGCCTTCCTCTCTGAGCCACTAGGGGAGGCTAAAGACCTCTTCAGATGCTCATTCCCTCACCCTTCCGGGCAGCTTCTTCCTTATCAATTTGAACAGAAAGATTCTTCTAGAATTGAATTTTCACTGAGTTAATTGTTCTCATTTTCAACCTTCCATCTAGACCTCTAAAGTTTCCCTTTCACTTGCTAAGATCCTGAACTCATTCTGGTTTTAGGCAGATAATTGTCACACATCTTCTATAATCTAGGGACTATGCTAGACACTCAGGATACAACAGATGGAGAAGGAAACTTCTTGTTTACTCAACAGTAATTGATTCAACTCAGGGCTTAATTGAATCTGCAGATATTTACAGAGTTCTACAATGTTCCAGCATTTCTTTGAGGCTTAGGGATAGTATAAATTAGAATGCTTTCAACTGCAAGAAACACTTGACTTAAGTGGCATTTAAAAAAATAAGAGGCTAATAGATTGTCCCAGTTTTAGCACTGGAAGTCCCACATCCCAGGAAATCTTCCAGTTCTGGGAAAACCAAAATGGTTGGTCACCCTCACATAATCTCTCACATAGCATTGTGCTTCTTTCTTATTTGGTGAGAGCTACAAGATGCAATAATTTGTTTTTCACTTTAAAGGAATGCCCTAACATGCCCCATACCACTGAGTCCCTAAAAACTTCACTGATAGTAGAGGACTCAGATCATCTCAGGGTTTCTCTGCCATCCTCTGGAATGTATGACATCCAATATTCTTGTCACTTCTTGTTCATCCATGCAGACTGACATGACATCACTAATATGGTACACCAATATGCTGACCTGTGCAATATACACATGGTGGGACTTACGGCATCCCTACAAATCTCTCTGAAAATCCTCACACACACACACAATCCCTCTTCTTTAATTTCCAAGTCCTGATCCCTTTATACCCTCCATGTAAAAGATGAAAATGTCACATGAAAGAATGCATGGGATGTGGCAAAGGCAGTGCTGAGAGGAAAAATTATCACCCTTAATACCTAAATTAAAAAAGAAAAACAAGCAAAAATTGATGCCCTAACTGCTCACCCGGAGGAACTAGAGAAAGAAGAGCAAACTAATTCCAAAGGAAATAGAAGAAGAGAGATAACTATGATTAAAGCAGAAATGAACTGGACAACAACAACAAAAAACAATAGAAAGAATCAACAAAACTAGAAGTTGGTTCTTTGAGAAAATCAATTCAATTGATGGACCCCTAGGTAGACTGAGAAAGAAAAAAGAGAGGGTGCAAATAAACAAAATCAGAAATGAGAAGCAGTCGTTACCATGTATTGTGAGGAAATTTAAAAAGTCATGAGAGGATATTAGCAACAATTGTATGCTGACAAATTAGACAACTTAGATGAAATCGACAAATTTCTAGAAACATACAAGCTACTGGCACTGATTTAAAGAGATAGAAGATCCTAACAAACCAATTACAAGTATAGAGATTCAATTAGTTATCAAAAATCTTCCTACAAAGAAAAACCTAGGGTCAGAAGGCTTCACAAGGGAATTTTATCAAACATTTCAAAAAGAGCTAACACCAATTCTGTACAAACGCTTCCAAAAAATTGAGGAAATAAGAACACTACCTAACTCATTTTATGAAGCCAACATCACTCTACTACCAAAACCGGATAAAGAACCACAAGAAAGGAAAATTACAGACCATTCTCCGTAATGAATATAGATGCAAAAATTCTCAACACAATCTTAGCAAATTGAATCTAATGATTCATTAAAAGAATTATACACCATTACCAAGAACCACCAGGAATGCAAGGGTGGGTTAAATAAGAAAATCAATCAATGTAATATAGCACATGAACAAATCAAAAGGGAAAAATCACATGATCATCTCGATGGATGCTGAAAAAGTATTTGACAAAATTTCGCATCTTTTTCTGGTAAAAACATTTCAAAAGGTAGGAATAGAAGGGAACTTCCTCAATATCATAAAGAACATATATGAAAAACCCACAGCTAGTAACATCCTCAACAGTGAGAGATTGAGAACATTCTCCCTGAGATTGGGAATGGAACAAGGATGTCCATTGTCACCACTGTTATTCAACATTGTACTAGAAGTGCTAGCTAGAGTGATGAGGCAGGAGAAAGGAATAAAAGGCATGCTAATAGGAAAGGGAGAAGTAAAACTTTCATTATTTGCAGATAATATGAACCTATACTTGGAAAACCCTGAGAAATCTATAACAAAGCTACTTGAGCTAATCAACAATTCAGCAAATAGCAGGATGCAAGATTGATGTACAAAAATCAGTAATGTTTCTATATACAAGTAATGACCTCATTGAGAAGACAATTAAGGAAAAACTTCCATTCAAAATATTTCAAAGAATCAGTATTTAGGAATAAAGTTAACCAAGGATGTTCAGAATCTGTACACAGAAAACTATAAAACATTACCAAAAGAAATAAAACAAGATCTTAATAGATGGAAAGCGCCTGTGCTTGTAGATAGGAGGGTTGAATGTTGTTAAGATGTCAATTCTACCCAAATTGATCTACAAATTCAATGCAATACCAATTAAAATTCCAATGACAAGCTAGTTATCAAGTTTATTTGGAAGGGAAAGAGACCTAAAATAGCTATAGATATTCTCACAAAGAAAAGCAAGGTGGTGGATTAACACTTCCCAACTTTAAAGCTTACTATAAAGCCACAATAGTCAAACCAGCATAGTACTGGCACAAAGAAGTATTGACTAATGGAACCAAATTGAGAATGCAGAGATTGACCATCAAATCTATGGTCAATTAATATTTGACAAGACCCCCAAATCCACTGAATTGGGACAGAATAGTTTTTTCAAAAAATGGGCTTGGGAGAACTGGATATCAATAGCCAGAATAATGAAAGAGGACCCCTATCTTACATCATATAGAAAAATTAACTCAAAATGGATCAAAGACCTAAATATAAGAGCCAGTACCATAAAACTTCAAGAAGAAAATACAGGGGCACATCTTCAAGACCTAGCGAAAGGAGGTAGCTGCTTGAACTTTACAATCAAAGCACAGCTACAAAAGAAAAAACAGGAAGGAAGTAACATGAAATGAGGTTTGATAAGCAGGCAGAAGCTAGTCCATTGATTTAGATTTTATTTCAAGTGCAATAAAAGTAATTGAATTAAAAGGAAGAAAAAAGAGCAAAGAGGTTATGGTCGTAGCCTCAGGTAAGTCATGCCTACCGTGTAATCTCATTATTTGGAGCACCAAATCCTCGCTGCACTGGGCTGAGGTGTACCAAAGTGCAGTATTAATTCTTTTTAGCACTAAATAAGCCATTTTATTGACAAATATTACATATTCACATACCTGATAATCATCCAAAGTGTACAATCAATGATTCACAGTATCATCATATAGCTGTGCATTTATCATCACAATAGATTTTTTTTTTCAAATCATTCTGATTTCATTTATGTCCCCAGCCCTCCTCCCTCTATCATTCTCACATGCAGCGTCATTCAGTATTTTAACATAATTACATTACAGTTAGGTAGTATTGTGCTGTCCATTTCTGAGTTTTTGTATCCAGTCCTGTTGCCCAGTCTGCATCCCTTCAGCTCCAATCACCCAATATCTTACCCTATTTCTATCTCCTGATGATCTCTGTTACCAACAACATATTCCAAGTTTATTCACTAATGTCAGTTTATATCAGTGAG
>PVIY010041076.1:0-21908 GCA_004026745.1 Myrmecophaga tridactyla | reverse complement strand
ACAAGGATACAAGTAGATTGGAAGTGAAAGGATGGGAAAAGATCTTCCATGTAAGTTGTAACCAAAAGAAAGCAGGAGTAGCTATACTAATATTGGACAAAATAGACTTTAAATGTAAAGACATCATAAAAGACAAAGAAGGGCACTCTATGCTAATTAAAGGGCCAATTCACCAAGAAGATATAACAATCATAAATGTTTATGCTCCCAATCAAGGAGCTCCAAAGTACATGAGACAGACATTGGCAAAACTGAAGGGAGTGATAGATGTTTCAAAAATAATAGTAAGAGACTTCAATACACCACTCTCCTCTATAGATAGAACAGCCAGACAGAACTCCAACAAGGAAAAAGAGAAATTAAATAACTTGATAAATGAATTAGATCTAACAGACATATATAGGTCATTGCACCCCAAAGCACAAGGTTATACATTTTTTAATTGTTCATGGAATATTCTCCAGGATAGATCACATGCTGGGGCACAAAACAGATCTTTATAAATTTAAAAATATTGAAATTATTCAAAGCATTTTCTCTGATCACAATGGGATGAAGCTAGATTTCAATAATCACCAAAGAACGAGAACATTCACAAGTAGGTGGAGATTAAATAACACACTCTTAAACAACCAGTGGGTCAAAGAAGAAATTACTAGAGAAATCAGTAGCTATCTGGAGATGAATGAAAATGAGAATACAACTTATTAGAACTTATGGCATGTGGCAAAGTCTGGCTGAGTAGGAAATTTATTGCCTTAAATGCCTATATTAAAAAACAAGAAAGAGCAAAAATTGAGGACTTAACAGCAAACCTGGAGGAACTTGAGAAAGAACAATAAACTAACCCCAAAGCAAATAGAAGAAGAGAAATAACAAAGATTAAAGCAGACATAAATAAATGGGAGAACAATAGAAAGAATCAAAAGGATAATTAATGTGTAAAAATCAGTAACATTTCTATACACAAGCAATGAGCTAGCTGAGAATCAGTTAAGGAACAAATTCCATTCAAAATAGATGGACCTTTCCATCTCCCCAAGTTGATCTACAGATTCAACACAGTACCAATCAAAATCAAAACAACCTACTTTGAATTTTGGAAAAACTAACTACCAAATTCATCTGGAAGGGAAAGAGACCCTTAGATTTAGGCAATCTCTGAAAATTTCCTCTCAGCTGATGTCCTCCCTGTCTGGGATCCTTAGCAAGGTGGATTAGGTGATATCCCAACAGCTAAGAGCCTGATATATTGCCAAGTTCTACAGGTTTTCTCCCACTTGATGGGGACTGAATTCTTCTCCCTAACCCCTTAGCCACCAGCTGAAATCCAGCAAGGAATGAGTTTATTAGCTGAATAATGAAACCCCTCCTCTGAATTCAGGCACTCAACATTCCTGGACTTCAAGTGCTACTGTGCCCGTCTGCCAATTTGGACCTTTTGTCACTAACACTTGCCAAGACCATGCTTGAGCTCATCATGCCCTTTGGACACTATACTTTGGATTACTGTATTGCTCTCACCAGGACCAGCATCTGAAGCCTGGTCAGCTCCTCACCTCATTTCAATACCCTCCTACAGGCAGTTTGGCTTTCTGGCTCCCAGCAGATCTCAATCTTGATCCCAGCCCTGCTCTTTCCAAGCAACTTAAAGGGATGAGTATGTGCAGAGTAGGTAATTTATGTGATAACTTGTGGAATGCAGGTATCTTCTCCTTTCCATCCCATTTAATAAAGCCATGACTTCCTAATAAATGCTGCAAACACCTGCTTATGGCATTTATAGACTACATTTCCAAACCTTCTGTAGATCTTTTCCCGATTGTCCATTCACTACTCCTTGCTCAAGGCTTTTTGGTGGCTCAGCCTCCCTTATTTTGATTCTGAATCCAAGTTTCCTTTCTGTACCTTGCTTGGTACCTGATTTGAGCCATTCTTCTGGCTTTGTCATTGACTCTTTTCTAGGAAATGCTCTTGGTATTTGTTCTTACATATGAATGGGGTCTGCAGGTAGGTGGTATCCTGCTTGCATGCTCTACCTTTGTACCAATGGGACTAACCTTTCAGGGATATCCTTTGCCAAACTTCTGACTTCCCCATTAGGATAAGTAGTTTTCTTGGAATATTCATTTTATGGGCTTATTGTTGGAGTTATACCACCTGTTCCCTGATTATCCTAGGAGGATTTCATCATCAGCTCAGGATTATTAGACTAGTAATTTTATTATTCCACTAAGATTTCTCACTTTAGTAGCCTTTTCTCCCCTAGGTTAAAGGGGAGCAGAGTGATAATTAGGAAACATTCAGGTTTGCAGGTATGGCAGACAATGTTGTTTGGTTGCTCCAATACTCCTAAACGCCTCTTTTTCTCATCTGCTCTATAGATGCTGGAAAAGCTAAATGCTCACTTTCTCAGCCTTCCTTGCTGCTATAAATAGCTCTACTTTTAAAAGGATAGGCACAGCTGACACCATTTATACTTTTTTACCTTTGTAGAACATATGGATTAAATGCGGAGCTGTTCTAGCCAGCTTGTAATCACGTGGGAAAGGGTAAAACAATTACCAAGAGATTGGTTCTGCCTTTATTGAGTGACTATCAATTGTTTACCTTAGGACTTCTTATTATGTGAAAAAAAATCCTTATTTGTGTAAACTAGTGTTCTGTTTTCCATTATTTGCAGTCTAAATCATTCTCAATTGATATAGAGGCCTGACGAAGAAAAAAGATTACATAATGAATTGATGCAGAGTGTACAGATTTGTGCTATTTCTCTAAGGCAATCTATAATGGAAGACTAGGCTTCTTTACTCAGAGTTTTAGGGGAGAACTTATGATTGTGAACAGGATGTAGGCTGTAAGGCTAGAGAGCTGCCCAACTTTTTATAGACTGATCACAGGGCTAGGCTAACAGGGAGAACTATCTTTGGCAAAAGTGAGGAGATCATCTAGACTCTATGCCCTTAAACTATATAATGTATGCCTAGCTCCAAGTTAGGGACACACTTGAGGCGTCCCTGTCCTAATCATGGGGACAGTTCTTGACTCTCATTTTGACTCAGCTTTGTAACTTGCTTTCTACTATTCTTCCACTTCTGCTTCTTCTATTTCTCCATGCTGCACTCAAGCACCAGACCAGTGGTGATTTGTACCCCCATCCCAGGGGACATTCGGAAACATTTTTAGTTGTCACAATCCTGTGCAAGTGTGGGGAGTGGGGACACTACTGGCATCTAATAGGTAGAGGACAAAGTTGCTGTTAAACATCCTGTAATGCACAGGACAGCCCCCACCCCCATCCCCCACCAAACAAAGAATTGTCTAGGCCAGTATCCCACTAGTGCTGGGTTGAGACATTCTGCTTTAGACTTATCAACCAATTAAGACATTTTGATTTAAATCCTTGACTATCTCTTAACTTAAATGACTTCTGGTTCTGAGTCCTAATGAATGTAGCCTCAACCCCCGAACACTACTCTGTTCAGTCACTGCCCCCATTAGGTTAACCTCAATCTCCTAAAAATGGACTCAGAGAGGAGTGGGGCGTGCCCTAGGGACCTTGTCTTGTTTTCCAAGCAAGCCCAGGGAGAAAGAGACTAGGACAGAAGCCACCAGGATAAAGCATAGGATGTTTGAGAAGTAGAACTGAAATGAGATCCTGCCTATCTCAGGTAAAATTAGGGATCCTGCTCCATGAAAGAATTAGAGGTAGGTGAGAGGCTGCTGAAGCCGATTGATAAAAGGTAATTGATACAAATTAGAATGCTAAGAAGCAGGTGAGGATGGCTTTATAGGAGGCTAAATTAAACTGGACATTGCTCAAGCTACAACATTTCCCAGAAAGTGGAAGGCGGGGTTGGGAGGTTGGAGAGTTGGGGGTTGGAGGTGGGGGTGGGGGTGGTCAAAAGAGACCTGGAGTTAGAGGAGGCGGGTGGCCCACCAGAGGCAAGAGGGCTTCAAAGTGGAAACAAAACCTTCCCTGAACAGCCTTTTACCCTCTTCTACAGTGTCAGGGAATAATCACTGGTTTTCCAGGTCCTAATTAGCCTGTGATCTGGAGGCTACCAGTTCTCGTACAGTAGTACCTGGTTGTACCTGCAAGAATAGCAGTTTCTAGCAAGGCCAACAGAAGTATCCACCCAGGTCTGTTTTATCATCTTCTTAGGTAAATTCTCTGATATACTGCATACCTGAAAAACCAATTTTTTAATTAATTGGACATTTTAGTTAGTAGAGAATTAACATGAGGCTACAGAATAGTGGCAAGAACTCTAGGCTTAGAGTCAAATGATAGAGCTCTATTGCTTCCTAGAAAGTCACATCAGTTTTCCAAAGTTCAGGTTTGGCTAGTTTCATAGAATTAGAGTACAATAAAGTGCACATACAGTTTGAACTGTACAGCATGGATTTTATTCTCTCTTTCAGGTATAGAATATTTTTAGTGTCATGGAGAGAAGGCAACAGCAGAGAGAAAGTAAACACTGAAATTTCAAAACCACTGCCCAAGGTTCTGTTCTCTAAAGTAAAAAACAACCAGAGTTAACCTATTGAGAAAAACACATTGTGGTGTTTTTTTATTATGTAGAAGGAGAGCAAGGCTCCAGAGGTAAACTTTTTGTATAATAAAAGGAGAGGAGTTGAGTATCAGAAGGAACCAGAGGTGGAAGGAGCTCAGAAACCAACAAGAGTTTTTAGGGAAGGAGGAGTGGTAATATAAAGCTTCCAATTGCTTAGATCTTCAGTCAAGTCTGTTATTTCCTCACATGACATGAGAGAGAAGTTTTCACTTTGGAGCAGGTGGTGGGTGTCAGCACAGAAAAGAGACTGAATTCCATACCTATGTCCGTGTGGAAAAGAGAAAAAGAGTACCTGTAGGTGATGGGAGTGAAGGCTAATTTTCACTTGCAGCCAAAACTCAGAACCATAATGTAAGGTGACTGGGGACTGTTCTGGTTTTGGCACTGAAATTCCCATGTCTCAGGAAACTCCTCAGTCCCAGAAAAACTGGGATGATTGGGCACCATCCAAATGAGGCTGGGATAGGGGAATTCAGGATATTCATATATCATGGAAAGATCTTCGGACTTTTTCACCTGGCATGGATAGAAGAATAAGCAGATTTAAAAATTCCTAAGGACAGAAGGACATCTAGGTACACGTGTGTCCTGGATGTTTCAGTTAACAAAGGCATTTGATTGACAGAGGAAGCAGAAGAGTACATGGTTCTTGCCATTTTTCTGGTGATTATTGATTTTCACTAATGCTGGAGTTTCCTGGGCTGTGGTTGATTTAGCTCATTTTAAAAAGAACATCTCTGAGCTTTTGTACTTATTGAAAAGAAAATCATTTTATGAGGAAATAAACACAGAAAAGCTGCAAGAAATAGAATAGTACAAAGATCACACATACAATTTTACCCAGATTGACCTATCGTCAGCATTTTATCCTCTTTGCTTTATCATTTGTGTATCCTCTCTTTCTCTATACACACACAATCTCTTTCTGAACCTTCTGAGCCTAAGTTGAATACATCGTGCTCTTTTATCTCCTAAATATTCTAAGATATATTTCTTAAGAATAGGAATATTTTCTTACATACCTGCTTCAGTAATTTAACATTAATGAGGTACCTGTATCTAATCTACCATCTATATTCCAGTTTGTCTATAACTCAGAATGTCCTTTATAGCATTTCTTTTTTTTCCCTCTAAGATCAGGTTTTCACTTAGTCATCACGTCTCCTATGTCTCCTGTAATCTGGAGTATTTCTGTAGTCTGTCTTTTATGACAGTGGCATATTTGAAAGTACAATCCCTTTCTTGCTTTTGATAGGAAGTTATTCATTTTGGACTGCTCTGATGGTTCCTCATGCTTAGATTCAGGTTGTGCATATTGGCTTGAATACTGGTTGGGTAAGGCTGGGACCCTCTCAAGGTATCAAATCTGGAGACACCCAATGTTTGTCTGCCTCTCATTGGTGATACGAATTTTGACAACCGAGTGATGATGTTATCTGATTTCTATACCATAGAGAAACTATTTCCTCCTCATATGTCTACATTCATAATCAACACTGAAGATAGAAGTTGACATATTACATGATTTCAGACCTGCATTTTCTTTGCAACCATGGAAGAGTAAAAGGTGTTATGACAAACTTTGGTTTCTGTTTGTTCTGAAAGAGACAAATAGAGGCTTTTTATTTTATTCTATTTTATACTTAGTTTTTGGAACCAAGCCAACCTCTGAAGACTATTTCATTCTTGAGTAAACAAGTGAACAATAAAAACAAAACTAAACAAAAAGCCCAGTATACAGCAGGCCCATCCTGCCTGTTCTGTGTCCTCCACTAGAGGAGATGATTGGGGTTCACAAAGCCAACTATCTGGAGAGCAGAAATCTGTTTGCTGCCTTTGTATGAGATTTGTAAGATCCTTGGAAAAAAAATGAGAAGTAATTGTGCTAACATTTCATTGGTTAAACAGCAGAAAAAAATTAAATTTCTCAGGTCTCACTTGTATCATGCTAAGTTTCATAGGCAAAGTTGCTTTAGAGAGGTGAGTACAGAGAGCCCATTTTGTTAATGGCAAAAGATTATCCAGGGAAAATATTGGCCTAATGTTCTTTTTTAAAAAACATTATTTATTGTGAAATATATATACAGAAAAGCAATAAATTTCAAAGTACATGGTAACAAGTAGTTATAGAACAGCTTTCAGAGTTTGGTATGGGTTACAGTTCCACAATTTCAGGTTTTTCCTTCTAGCTGCTCCATGACACTGAAGACTAAAAGAAATATCAATATAATGATTCAGCAGTCATACTTATTTGTTAAATTCTCTCTTCTCTGTTATCACTTCACCTTCTCCTTTGATCTTTCTCCTAATCTTTAGGGGTATTGGGGCTATGCCCACTCTAACTTTTTCACGTTGGAAAGGACTGTTGATAATACAGGATAGGAGGATAAAAGTAATTGGTATTCTTGGAGAGACTGGCCCTCTTGGTTTCAAGACTTATCTGGTCCAGGAAACATCTGGAGGTTATAAGTATGTGGAAAGTAATCTTAGTGTGTGAAACATTTATAGAATCTCAGATAGAGCCCTAAGTGTTCTTTGGGGTTAACAGGAATGATGTTGATTGGGGTTTGGCAAACTTTGGCAATTCGCAATATCTAGCTGAAGCTTGCATAAGTGTAGCCTCCAAAATAGCCTCTTGACTCTATTTGAACTCTCTTAGCAATTGATACCTTATTTTTTTTACATTCTTTACCCCTTTTGGTCAGGAAGGCTTGTCAATCTCACGGTGCCAGGGCCAGGCTCATCCTTGGAAGTCATATCCCAGGTTACCAGGGAGACTTTCACCCCTGGATGTCATGTCCCATGTAGAAGGAAGGGTAATGATTTTATTGGCAGAGTTGGGCTTAGAGAGAGAGGCCACGTCTGAGCAACAGAAGCGTTTTCCTGGAAGTAACTCTTAGACATAATTAAAGGTAGTCTTAGCTTCTCTGCTACAGAAATAAGCTTATGAACAGTAAGCCTCAAGATCATAGGCATGGCCTATTGACTTGGGAGTCCCTAATGTTTGAGACAGTATCAAGGGTTTCCCTGATGGTAAAGCTTAATAGCTCCATGTATTTTCTTCGGTCGCTCAAAGGATTTTGCCAATACTTTTTAATTATCTGTCCAATATAGTTTGGGATGTTTCCAGATATTACATTATGCTATACAGAATTACAAGGCCTCATTCCCATTCTGGGCTCCATGTGTTTGGGTCATTTAAATGAGCTATCCAGACAGGATGAGTCTTATTATGTGCTACAGCAAATTTAAGTTTTAGACAAAATAAACTTCTCTTCCTTTGGTCGCACATAATAGGTGAAGTTCTAAAGTACAGACAATATCATCCTTACCCCTGTATTCTGATTTATCTTAGTGCAGACACAGTTGGCTTCATTTTTATCTCTAAATGAAGTCCGACCTCTTTTTCAGGTTCTTTAATATTTGTGGTATGTAGCAATGCTGACGTTCAGACCTGCAGAATTTCAAATCTGAGTCTTAGGTGTCACGCAGGTACCCAAAGTTCCAGGGAAATACCAGGTAATACATATGTAGTACAGCATCTCAGAATCTAGGAATAGCATTTACAATTCCAGACTAAATATGACTGCTATTTATCTTACAATCTAGGCCCTAATTTTCTTATAAGTATTTTCTAAAACAGACCATACAGTATTTGTTGTTTTGTTTCTGGCTTATTTTGCACCACATAATCTTCCCAAGTTTCATTCACCTTGTGGCATGATTCACGACTTTGCCCATTTCTATAGCTGCACAATATTCCATCATATATATATATACACCATATTTTGCTATTCTACTTCTCAGTCAGTGTATGGCCTGATGTTCTTTTAAGAACACATCTTGAGCCAAGGAATGCTATAATTGCTTAACAGAATAAGACATGGAACTGTTCCCTGTGTACATTTTCCCAACATGTGGCCTTCCTATTAATAGCTATTTCTATTGTTGAGTTTCTTCACCTTGGAAGGGCACCATCACCTTTATTTCTTCTAAGATTTCTTCCCTTTCATGTGCCATTTTCATGGGCACTGATCACTGCTAGTGAGTTCTCTGTGTGGCATATGCATAGGATATTCCATGCCTCTTTATTACCCTAATGGGCAACTGAGCATAGTGCCATAGATAGACAGCAGATAGGGAGGGGCTTGTGAGCCAACCATGCCACTCTCAACCTCATGGAATGAGTCTACCATCATGTAAAGAAGTCTGGTGGGGCCAGCCTACTGGAAATAAAGTTGCTAAACAAAGGAGAATTGTGGCACACTGGATGACAGCCCCAGCCAATTACCAGGTATGAGAGTGAGACCATCTGGACCAGCCAGCCACCAGGTGACCTGCCAATTGACCACAATCACATGAATGAGACCAGCTGACACCATGAGATGCAGAGAAGAGCCAACCCAGCTAAACCCTACCTAGTTGCTAACCCACAGAATCCTAAGGGAGAAAAGGCAATATTCATGCATTATTCTTAGTCTTGTTGAGTTTCTCTTTCAATGGCCATTTGACACCAAGCTACAGTAACAAAGATGACTCTGATATAAAGGTTGGAGACTCTGCTTGACCACTGCCAGGATTGCTTACTGATTTACATCCAAATTCAGTTCTTTCCTGCCCCATAGACCTATGTAAGAACTATAAACGCTCTTTGAACTTGTTACAAATGAAGGGCTACCATGTCTGTCCAATTTCACTCTGAGATTTAATCAATCACCAAACTGAAAGACAGATTACACAAAGCGAACTGATATTGATGGAGGAAAACCCTGAGCAGGATTTAACAATTTTGCATGGGTTTGTAAATCTTGGCATCTCCTTGTAAAATTCAGAGTAAAAGGGGAGTTAGTCATGGCACTGCTGCTGTCCTTTTGCCCTTTCCTTCTTACATTAAAAGTCATGGGAAAATTTTTATTATTGCACAAGTTAATTGAGAAGAAAATATGAATGAGAGAAACAGAAGGGAGTGTTCATTAGAAACAGGCAAAAGTATGTCAATCTCCAAGTAGCATTGGTAATTTCAACTTTCAATTATTTGCTTAGGGAGAATTTAAAGGTTATTTTGGCACATTTTCTCTCTACTTTTCTTTCCTCTTTGTTTATCATTAGCTTTTTATATTGGAGCTTTAAGCGGAAGAGCACGTTTTAGGGCAGCCTCCCTTATTTTGCTGAACATTTATCCTCTTTTTGTGTAAGGATGTTATAAAACCTGGTGAATGCTGAATTTCAACGTCTCTGTTCTTTACTTGTCTCCTTTGAGGGTAGAAAGTGCCAGAGAAAAATGCTGATTTCAGATGAAAGTAATGCAATTTCTGGATGAAAAGTCTTTGTTCCAAATACAATGTGTGTTGCCAAGGTACTTGGAAACCATCCAACTATTGATCAATTTATGTATACCACGAAACTCCTTTAAAAAGGAAAGAGTTCCCCAGACCGCAAAAGCATGAGTTCATTATCTGCTAATTCTAAACTTAAATCAGGGGGAACTTTGCACTGCTACAAGACCTCTTACAAAGTGTGTGTATATTTGAAATATGCCCAGATTTTCCCTTCACTCGGTCCTATGGGTAAAGAGGTAAATTTCTATCCAGGACTATAACGTACACATATGCTCACAGAGGATATAGATGTAGGACACAAATCCCACATTAGTCTTCCTATACTCTATACTGAATCAATATTGTGGTTAATTTGGAATTATATTTTTATTGATATGCCCAAACTCTGTTTCTTCCTCCTTTGATTATGAATCTACCAGTATTTGCAGAAAGTTTTCCTCCCCAAAACACTACTAGGAAAACTTTTGTGTTGTCTGTTAGGCTTTTACTTCTTTCATCATTTCTCCTCTTCCATCCAGCTTCTAGTCCAAGATTTAGTTAGGAGAAAAAGTTAACAGTGGAGAAGTAGCCTGGGAACAGAGGGGAAGGAGGAACAGAAGCACAGGGTGTTGAGGTAGACAGAACTTCTCGCCCCAGCTGCTCATTAACACATCCGTGAGAGCTTTTTAAAAATGTCAATCCATGAGTCCCTAATTTGATTGGTCTGGTCATTAGCATCTTTATAAAGCTGCCTTGGTAATTCAATTAAGTGGCCAGGGTTGAAGATCATCAGGTTTGGATTATTATTATTATTTTTTTTTGGTGCATGGTCCAGGAATCGAACCTGGGTCTCCCTCATGGAAGGTGAGCACCCTTCCAACCAAAGGTTGAGTTTTGATGAATGAGAGGTTGAGGAGGAGGAAGTTTCAGGGTAGCTGGGGCTTGTGAGAGAATTAGAAATCAAGGAGATTAGGAGAGAGTGGATTTTAAGAAGTGTTAAGATAAAGTGCTATGAATTACAAATTGGATTAATTTTTTTTTTCTTCAAGAGATATATGTAGAATTTGGAATTGCTTTTGGTTGCTGGTCTGTATTTCCTTGTAAACAACATCACAGCATCATATCAAGGCTTCCCTTCTTCTGGCTTCAACATTTATCTTTACAGAATTTGAGGTGAGAGAATTCAGAGCTCTCTATACATCCGAAATGACCATGCCCTCCTTTACCACCCTGCACCTCCATATACAAATTCCCTGTTTCATCATGCTAAAATGTTCAAGAGACCATTTCCAAGAGGGCTATAACCAGACCTGATTATCCACCTTTTTATAAGCCAGTGTTTTTCAAATTATAGTCATGAAATCAATTTAATGTCTTGTGATCAGCATACTGTATTTTTAATGAAAAGAATAGACAAAGAAATAAACAGTGCATAGCAAATAGCACGAGCAGGTATTATTTTGTGAAATTTTTGTTTCATTTTATGTACATGAATGTAGTCTGTGCACAGTTTATCTGTATGTAAAGTTGTTTCTTATTGTGAGTTTCAGTAAGAAATGATTAGAAGGCACTGCTATAAGAGATTATAAAGACCTGTGGAAATAAATGAAGAGCATCAAAATAAGAACAAGCACGAGAGTCAGTCACCATCACTTATGTTTGGCAGATACTCAAAGGCAGGCTGGGAAATGGTATCTTTATAGTGGAAAAAAGGGGAAAACTTCAGGTATGCCCTAGTTGGAGGCTGTTGGTATGGAGAAGTGTGATAAATAACAGCAGGTCATCTTATGTTATTGGTTAGTGGAGCATATCTGGCTTTCTCTGGTTGGTCTTAAGTTGGAACTGGGGGCAAAAATGAGGGAATCTAGAATCACTGTCCAAGACCTGGTTGTTTTGGGCCAATTGCTGCTGAGGTTGTGCTTTGGCTTTTTGGACTGATTGCTGCAGAGTTGTGGGTCAGAGTTCCACTTTTCACATGTGGTATTTATTTATATTTGATGTGACCATTTTTTGTTTGTATATTTAGTCTCTTAGACTAGTTGCACTATACCTCTACTAGTGCTTACTCCAATTACTGCAAGACTTTCGAGCCTCCCAGGTGATCTGTTCTCACTTTTGGACTTTCAGCCCCATATAGGTCTGTAAATGCCCTAATCTGACCCAAAATGCCACCCCTCTTGACTCCTCAGTTCCTTTCACTCTGCCCTTTGGAACTCACAGGTTCATCAGCAAAATTCTCAGTATCCTCAAATTTGCTTTGGAACATTCTTTCCTCTACTTGCTTTATCTGAAAACTGTCTTCTGAGGCTTGCTTCTTCTGTCATTTCTCATGTGGTGGTGTCCCCTCCTGCCCCCCACTTCCTATATACCACTGGGCGTGGAGGTGGGGTGGATATTCTTTGCTCCTCCTTACCACTTCCAGATCACTGTTTTTCTTCATCCCTAAAATCCCCAGCTCCTTTGAACCACATTTTTTCAGCCCATACAACTGAATACTCCTTTTTTGTTGCAGTTATCTTTAGTCTTTTATGGTTTAACTCACTCATTCATTGAAAATTGAAGCACATGGTTTTGCTTCTATCTCTCTATCCATACTCTTGTCACCATTTTTTACATTTTCATGATGCACATGGAAGATCCATCCAACGTCCTGGTCTGCCAATTCTTTGGCTATCTCATGGCCAGTGATATTTGTCCTTCACTACATGTTAGTCACACATCCTCAGGGTTATCTGCTAGATCTGCAAAGTTCATGCTCTTAAAAACTATACACACACATAGACTATTTGATACAGAGACTTTAAGCATGGAGACTTAATTTAATTAAAATTAAATAAAAATGTAATCCCTCAGTAGCACTAGCCACATTTCAAGTGCCCAATAGCCACATGCTGCTAGTGGCTACCATGCTGGCCTATGCAGATAAAGAACATTTCCGTCATTGCTGAAAGCTCTATGGGGCAGTGCTGCACTGAGACTTGCCATTACCAATAACTACATTTCAAGCATTATAAATCTCTGACTACCATTTTATAGGGTTGCAACTCACACCAAGTATCTGACTTTGGCTCTACCAAGACCTTCAATCCACTCAACTCAGCACTTTTAACTCTCCATCATCTTTCTCATGTGCTCACTTTTCTCCTTATCCAACTTAAATTTCATGGTCCATCCTTATAACTCCTTACATAAATCTTCAACTCTCTTGTTCTCATTTCCCTCTATCCTACTCAATAAGACTCTTTCCCCTTTAAATGTATCTGCTCCTGAGGAGTTGAATATAACTGAAGAAAAGCCACAACCATCCCGACTGTCTCATTTGAAATTCTTGACCGCAGACTTTAAATGGTCACAAGCAGCAGAATCCTACTGTAATCCACAAGTCACAACTTTCAAGCTAATGTTTTTTTTTTACATTTTCTCTCCCCTCTGACCCGCATCTCCTCATTAAACATACACCAGATTAGTTGATATCCATGGTTTGTGTTCTATTGAGAAAACAGAAAGAATCTGTAGACAATGTTCATGTTCTCCCATTGTCAAATTTATCCACTTTCTTTGTCTTTACTCCAGTTCCCTGACTTTTCTCCTATCATAGTTTCTTCTGTTCATATGGTCAACTGTTCTCTGATGGACAATCTCAACCACTTTCATCTATTTATGGATTTCAATTTTGCAGTGATTCTTCCTTTCTTCTCCAGCACCATTTTTCCTTTTCTACTGGTTTGTTATCATCATCATCAAATATGAATAATATCCCCTATCTTAATAAAAACTCAGTAACCTCCCTTAACTCCACATTCCATTCCAGTTAATGTTATAGTTACCTCTTCCTTTAAAAAAAAAAAAGCTTATTTCTCCCAAAGTACTATCCTAACTCTTTTACTTTCTTTGAGTTTTCTCTTGGACATATTCCAGTTAAGCTTTTGTTCCCAGAATTCCCTAAAAGCAACTCTCTTGTCAATGTTGCCAGTGACTTCCAATGGCCTAGCACAATGGACTATGTTCAGTCTTAATCTTCTTAACACCTCAGCAGCATTTGACAAAGATGACTATAACCTTTAAAAATTATTTTCTTCCCTTGGCTTTTCAGGTTTCCCTGGTTTTCTTCCTACTTTATTTTTATTTTTTACTTTTATTTTGTTTATTTTTTTTACTTTCTACTTCCTTTTCTTGTTCTTCCTTAATTCTAAATTTTATAGTGACCTAGGGGATTAGAACTTTGACCTTTTCCTTTGCTATCTAAATTTACTTGCAAGTGATCTCATCCAGTTACAGCTTTAAATAGTATCTAATTGCTGAAGACAAAACTAATTTAATTTAACTTTTTAAAAGTTCCACAAAATATCTCTAGCCCAACCTCTTGACTTCCAGACTCACATTTCAACTCTTTATTCAACATCTTCCCTTGTGTGTATAGCAGGTATCTCAAATTCAGCATATCCCAAACCAGGCTCTGTCTCTCCCCCCACCTCTATCCCTTGTGGTGGTCAGAGTTTGTGAATTGACATAACCTTAGTATCTGTTTTGTCTTCCTCAATGGAGGCTGGAAAAGCTAAATATTTGCTTTTCCAGACTCCATTGGAGCTGAAGGAATCCACATGACACATTTCTGACCAATGAGACATAAGTGAAATTCTGCTAAGTGGTTTCCAGTAAACTTTTGGCTTTTGCTGATAGAAGACCTTACTCATCTGGTAATGTAGTTTCCACATTCTTCTTGCCTTGTATGTGGGCATGATGTCTGGAGCTACAGTGATTATCCTGTGACCTTGAGGTGGAATGACCTAGGGAAGCACACTGACATCATCAAGGCACTAGCCTTGTAGTAAGAGCAGGAGCTGCCTACCTCCTGATTTTTTGTTGTTTGAGAAAAAATAAAACTTACTTGTTTAAGTTGATGTCAGCCAGAAATTCTTTTACTTTTGGCTGAATGGAATTTTTAATAATTCACATCCTTCCAAAACTGCTCCTCTCCCAGTGCTTCTCTTATCAAAAAAAACAGCTGCACATTAATGCCAAGAATTCTTGGAGTCATCCTTGAATGGTCTCCATTAGCAACTCTTGTTGTTATACCTTCTGTCATGGTTAGGGATATGTGTCAACTTGGCCAAGTTGTGGTACCTGTTTATCTGATCGGGCAAGTGCTGGCCTGTCTGTTGCAATGAGGGCATTTCATAGGATTAGGTCATGCTCACGTCAGCTGCATCCACAGCTGATTCCATTTGTAATCAGCCAAAGGGGAGTGTCTTCTACAATTAGTGATGCTAAATCTAATCACAGGAAGCCTTTTAAGGAGAATTCAGAGGAGACAGGTCCCATTCCTGCTTTGGCTGGTGAGCCTCTCCTGTGGAGTTCATCCAGACCCTCCATCGGAGTCGTCAGCTTCACAGATTGCCCTGTGGATTTTGGACTCTGCGTTCCTGTGGTCACGTGAGACACTTTTATAAATTTTATATTTGCAAGTGTTCCCTGTTGATTCTGTTTTTCTAGAGAACCCTAACTAATACACCTTCAAAATAAATATTGAATATGATTACTTCTTACCACCCCCAACCTCCAACCTCTAACACCTTAGACCAAGCCATCCCATCATTTTTCACCTAAATCACTAAAATGACCCCTCAATATGCCTCCCTGCTTCTACTCTCTGCATTACAGTCTAGTTTTTCCATAGCAGTCAGAGAGGTCTATATAAAACTTAAGTCAGAGCATCTACCTATGGAAATGAAAGATGTCACAATTTGGACAACCTTCCCATTAAGGGCAACTATGAAACCAGAAAAATTTAAAAAGTAGAATCTGAACCATCTGAAAAATATTAAAGAAATTGGCTATTCCACAATGAGCTCTCCACAGCCAGATGGCTTCACTGGGTGAATTCTACCAATAGTTAAGAAAGATATAATTTCTTTTAAACTCTTCTAGGAAATAAAAAACTCATTTTATGAGGCTACCAGGACTTGATTTTAAAACTTAATGAGGACATGTTTGGAAGTCAAAATTATAAATGGATCTTATCCATGAAAATAGATGGGATTATTGACAAATTGAAGCCAGAAATTGATAAAAACAGTAACATATGGCAATTAAATTAGATTTATACCAGAACCTCATGTTTTGGAGGTTAGAACTCTGCAGTCCCGGTGTTGTCAGGGCCATGCTTCCTCTGTCTGTGGGGAGACTCTGTTTCATGCTTCCTCTGGCCTCTGGGATGGCATGCCAGCAATGCATGGGCTTCTCTTCTGCCATCACATGGAATGCTCAGTCTGTCTTTCTGTTGCTGTCCAAATTACCCTACTTTATAAAGATATCAGTCACATAGGATTAAGGGCCCACCCTACACTACAATGAACTCATTTTAGTTTACCTAATTCCATTGGTAACAACCATGTCTCCAAACAAGTTCACATTCTGAGGTACTGGGGATTATGACATCAACAGCTGTTCTGGGAAAACCAATTCAATCTCCAACACCAGTAACAAGCAGAGGATGTTTTTCAAAAGATGAAATTTATAAGAATATAAAAATATCAAATGCCTAGGAATAAACCTAACAAAAATGGACAGGATCTCTACATAGAAAATGAAAAAAAAAAAAAAGAAAAGAAAAGAAAACAGAAAAAATGAAAATACTTAAATAGAGATAGAATATGTTCATGAAAGGAAGGACTGAAGATCGTGAAGTTAGTAGCCCCCGAATTGATTTATGTATGCAAAATTTCAATCATTTTATCCTTTTTAACTTGACAAGCTGGTTCCAAAATTGATATGGAAATGCACGAGGGCCAGAAATAGCCAGACACTTTTGAAGAAGGACAAGATGGGAAGACTTGCTCACGACTTGCTTTAAAGGATTTCAAAACCTGTCATAGGGCCCAGTAATTAGAATAACGTGGTTTCACAAGTTATCAGTTCATTGCCTTTCATCTACCCATCTTCGTTTCGCTTTATGATCCTGGAGGTGGAACCTGTAAACATTTCTCCATGGCCAGGCGGTTGAACGCTAGGCTTTGTCCAGGTTTTAGTATAGTTTTCTTTTTGCTGTTACGGTGTGGCAGTGGCATGCGGGAGACCCCTTGGTGCATACCTTCCAGCTTGCTCTGCAAGCACCCAGCAGGCGCCATTTGTCTCGTTAGCCTTGGGTCAAGGCCCCCTAGCAGGCAGCTTCCTGCTCACCAGCTGTGGCCTGCTAGCTGTAGGAAGCCCTGACCCATGGGGACCATAGCCAAGTCGCCCAGTGGGCTGCAATCACACCACCTCCAATGAGGTCTGAATCTTAGTCTTGGAGGAAGGACCCTTTTTCCAAATGTATTCCTTCTTTGAGTACCGCCTCAGCCTTAGGGGTAGAAGTTACTCTCTATATTTGCAATTTCTGTCTTCTTTGGAGTCTTCTTTTAACCCTTTTAGTAGTTAGCCACCTTTACTAGGGAATAATTCCTTATATTTTTCCCATTCAAATTATGGCTGTGGTTTCTGTCTCTTCACAATATCCTGACTGATAACAGTCGTGTCGGCATAAGAGCAGTAGCACAGACTAACAGAACAGATCAGAGAGCCCCAAATAAGACTCGTGTCATTTGTGGACACTTGAATTATGACACATTTGGCCCTGCAGAGAGATGAGGAGGAACGTGGCTCATCTCTGATCATATCTCTTATCGCTCTAACCACTTGTCACTCTGTTTCCACCTCACTGGCGTTGCTGTTTGTTGGATATACCAAACATGCTCCTTCCTGCCTTACAGCTGCTGTGGTTGCTATTCTGTTTGCTTGGAATATTCTTCCCTTCCCCTGGCTATCTGCATGCCTTCATTTAGTGCTCTGATTAAATCCCAGGGCCTCAAAGGGAACATTGCCTCTGAAATAAAGGAAATCTAAAATATCATTTCCAGGTGCTCATCAGCCTCTTACTTCATTTTATCTTTCTTCATAGTATTTCTTAGTACTAACTTTAAATATGTATGTGTTCATTTACTGATTGTCTCCCTCTTAAAATGTAAGATTTATCAGGAGATAAAGTTTATTTCATTTACTGTTGCAAACCTAGCACTTAGTACAGGGTTTCAATAAATATTTGTTGACTGAACAAATGAGCGAATGAACGAGTGAGTGAATGAACAAATCATACTGACACTAGCTCATGTGGTTCTTGGGATTTATTTGAGTTACATGCACATGATTCTGAAAATTGATGTCCTAGCCTCAGTCTAGTGAAAGCTCTTACTGGCATTAGGCTCCTTCTCTAAGAATATCTATCCTAGAAATCAAGTCCCATTATAATAAAGATTTTCAAACTTGATATCTAAAGTGTAAGTTGGTTATTTCACTTCCCTCCTTAAACCCTCAAATGACTTCCCATTACATATGAAAAAAATTCAGACTCCTTTTTCTGGCCTACTCTTACTGCTTTTGTGACTCCTTTTCCTTGCACTTTCCCCCATGATTGCTCTCCTCCAGGCACATTTGGTTTGGTTTCTTTTCTGCACCCTAGCTTTCTATATAGAGCTTTTGAACTTGCGTTCCCTCTGCTTAGAATACTGCTCCCAGATTTTCACCCGCTTCATCTTTGTCATTCAATCAAATGTCATCTTGTCAAAAAAAGTCTGTTTTTATCACCAAAGTAGCTCTTTCCTCCTCTTCATGCTATTTTCTTTTCCATGTAGCAGTTGTATCTTCCTGAAATTATCTTGCTTATGCATTTAATTGTTTGCTCTGTCTCCCTTCTTCAACAGAACCTTGTTTTGTTGGTCAGTATGTTCCTAGTGCCTAGACAAACAGTGCCTGATACTTAATAGGTGCTCAATAAATATTTATTGGCTAGATGAAGCTTCATCAGTAACATCAGTTAAAGGTTGAACATCTAGCCTTAGGTGGGAGCATTGATCTTCCAAGAAACCATGTGGGCACTTTGGGGAGCTTTCTGTTTGCAGTGTCTTATAATAAATTGACTGTCTTCACACTCATCCATGCTTTTCTACAAAAGCCTTTATTAAGAAATAAAACACATTGATTTTTTAGTTTCTACTTATAAACACTATACATTTTGTCACTCATACTCTTCCTTTGAAGACTGTTTTACTGGGATCTGCCCTTCTCTGAACATTGGCTTTCTTTTATGATTGAAGAAAGGCTAATATCTACCTCTAGCATACAAGGTCTTTTCTCTTGGCTTATGGTTTATCAGCTCCAGGCAGTCTCTAGCTGTTGTTAAGAAAAATATTATTCTTTTTCATTTTTTGTATTATTTATGCCCCACCTGCTTCTCAAACCAGTTTTAGGCAGCTAACTTATCTTAATTACTTTCTACCTTGTCCTTTGAAACTCTCACACCCTGTGAAGGTCTTTGGTTCCTCTTTGAAGGGATGGTGCTTAGATGGTTGGATTGGCTGACCTCTGGGCTCTTTCATAGTTGTGACATTTTGAACCGCCCCTCACAATATAGAGATAGTTAATGGCTACTCATTTAGGGACCCTTTGTAACTCACTTGCCCACTTCTCCTTCCTGAGTAAATGTCTTCACCATTTTCCAGCTGCACATCTTAAAGAGACTAAGTTTGAAACATGTTGATAGAGGTTTTCATTCTCATTAAAACGTGAATGTGTAAGTTGTTACGTATAGAGCATATATAGTTAACGTAATACAATTTATTGAGCCCCTACTTATATGCCAAGGCACTGCTAGGCACTTGATATAAATTATTCCACTTAATCTCTATCAGCATTTCTATAATGTAGGTATCAATACAGCTCTTCTCAGAAGAGAATAACTGTGGATGGGAATAATTAAGTAACTTAGGAAGATGAAATAATTAATAAGGGACAAGACCAGGATTTGAACCTTGGCCTATCTGGCCCCTAAGTCAGATATTCTGAGGCTGGTCTCTGCAGATTTATGCATTTCTATGTATATAAATCACAGATGGAGAGAAATCTAACCCTAATTTGGGCTTCAGTCACTGTCCTCCTAACATATTAGAAACGATTGAGGGAAGCTGGAATGGCCATGGAGAGCATAATGCCTTCTCTGCATAAGAGTTACACATATTTCCTGTGAGGATGCATTTATGACAAAACCAATAGGCCAACAATAGTTAAGTGAATGGATGGATGCATGGGTGAGTAAATGGATGGCGTTATATCTGACCAGGACCTTAGAGATTACATAAGGGTTAGTTCAACCAATAGCGTTGAAGTTGAATAGAAGAATTCACTTTCCAGGCAGAATTCATAGCATGTGTAAAGCCCTTAAACCATGGTGCACCTGGAAACCGAGTGTTTGGTAAGACTAGAATGTAAAATCCATCCAGGCATTGGAGAAAGATCTGGAGATGAGGCTGGAAAGGTTGGCAGAGGCCAGATTATGAAGAGCCTTTTGTACTTTGCTGAGTAGTTTGCAATGAGTCCCAGAGGTGTTGGAGGATCACTGAAGAACTGAAGAGGAGAGATATGACCTGGCTTCATATCAGAAAGTTTGCTCTCCTTGCAATATGGTCCTGTATTGTGGCCTGAGTGGCTATTGATGGCTAGATATATAGGGAATACCCCTTGGGAGAATACCTTATCTTTTTGGCGGGCTACGATTCGTGTCATGTTATCCTAGTGCCTGTGCATGGAAGGTGATAAATCAGGACAATGGCAGAGTCTGAATGGGCTCTATGGGAGGATGCCCTGTAACTCAGTCATGAAAGGTATTTTTTCTATTGCTCTTGGGTTTAAAAGGAAGGCTGTTGTCCTGTAACTACTTGTTGAAGAGTGCTCTGAAAACTGCTGCTTTTTTTCTTTCTTTGCTTTGTATATATGTATATTATACAATTAAAGAAAACTTAAAAAAAACTTTAATAGATTAGGTCTTTCACAGGATGGGAAATACATTCTGGAGAACTGAAAACTGAAACAAATATGTCTTTTCAAAAAAAGTGGAAATGAGCATTTTAAGTCTAATGTAAATTAGCAAATTCCATGAGCTTGCCAAAATTATCTCATGCTGAAATATTATTGTACAATATACTATTTGAAAAAAATAAACAATTAGGCTAATATTAATTAATTAAAAATCATTTTAATAACAAAGTGAAACAAAAGGAATGCTGGTTTTGCCTTATATTTCAAGGCACTCTAGAGGCATTCAAGGTGTTTCAAGGCATTGCAGGAGATGAAGCAATGCCAATTTGAATTCATCCAATAAACTCTGGAAAAGAAAACTAAATAATTGGCCGTCTTTCACCCAGCAGCTAGAGTGAGCTGAATACTTGCTTCATGTTCAGAAACCTGGAGGGAAGAATGGAGAGCTTCTGGAGTGAAAGTGGAGTGAATAGAGGGAAGGCATGAAAACCTTGAGGCAGAAGCTTTGTCTGTGTTCTCTCCGAGTCCAGATAGGTTTCTAACACCAAGCATAACATTCTTGGGGCGATGCTTTTAAACTGGAAGTATAACTAACATTTGTAAACTACTTGTCAGTTGGGAAAACACTTTCTAAACACTTAGCCTAAGGTATCTTGCACAGTACCTTTCAATTACTGGATACTAGTAAGCGTAGTTAAAAACCCTGACAATAAAATGTTTTAAGTTGAGAATTTAAAAAATTTTTTTGAAATTTACATTTCATTACACAGACTCGCTTTGGCTGAAAAATTTGAAGTTGCTAAGTAGCAAAAGATTTTAAAGACCCTTTCTCCAGTCTGGTAAAACATGTCAGTTGTGTTACAAAAGCCATGGGCAGGGGTTTAGCGGGCCTTTTTTTTTTTTTTTTTTGCATGGGCAGGCATCGGGAATCGAACCCAGGTCTCCAGCATGGCAGGCAAGAACTCTGCCTGCTGAGCCACTGGGGCCCACCCTAGTGGACTTTTGAGTCAGACAAACCTGGCTTAGAATCCCAGCCCCAAAACTTGAATGTCCTTGGGCAAGGAAGGCACTTCCTGTCTCTAAGTTTTGGTTTCTCATTTTTAAGATGGGCTTAATAATACCTATCTCATAGGGTTGTTACAGGATTGAATAAGGGTGATTACCAAGT
>PVIY010041075.1:0-21573 GCA_004026745.1 Myrmecophaga tridactyla | reverse complement strand
GTTTACAATTTCACAATTTTAGGTTTTTACTTCTAGCTGCTCTAAAATACTGGAGACTAAAGGAGATATCAGTTTAATGATTCAGCATTCATATTCATTTGTTAAGTCCTATCTTCTGTGTATAATTCCACCATCACCTTTGATCTTTCCATACCTCTCATTGGGGTTGTTTGGGCTATGGCAATTCTGAATTTTTGATATTGGAAGGGTCTGTCACTAATATGGGGTACGGAGATGGAACTAGCTGATGTTCTGGAGAGGCTGGGCTAGGTTTCAGGACTTATCCGGACCAAGGACCCATCTGGAGTTGTGGGTCTCTGGCAAGTTACCCTGGTGTCTGGAATACTTGTGGACTCTTATATATTGCCCTAGGTGTTCTTTAGGATTGGCAGGAATGGTCCTGGTTGGAGGTTGGCAGGTTATGATAGGTAGCAAGGTCTACCTGAAGCTTGAGTAACAGCAACCTCCAGAGTAGCCTCTCAACTCTATTTGAACTCTCTCTGCCACTATCTCATACATTTTAATATCTCTCTACAAGTTTTATAATTAATTATGTTATTTGACGATGAGAAACAGCACTCTAGTGTAAACAGAATTTTTGGTGTTTCAATTCCATTGAGTGCATTTTTTTTTAATTAATGGTGAACATTTATATTGTATTCTTTGGGAAGCAAACTTACCACAAATTGATGACAGTTTTTTACCACAGTTTGGTGTGGGAAACCTCACACCCGCAGGGTTTTGAATTCTTTCAGCACTTGTCCTTCCCAGCATGATGTAAGCTTTCAATAATGTGAGAGGTAAAAAGGGTATCTCCGTGTCAGGTTCTTAATATGCATGTCTTTGATGATTAGCAACAAGTCCTTTTCTAAAAGAAACAGGATGCTCAGTTTGCAGCCATGCAAATTTTTTTTTGGGGGGGTGGGCTTTGTTCTATTGCCTCCAGCTGGCTCTTCCGGTCCTCTCCCCACCTGCCATCCTGTCCCCGCTTTCCCTGCTCCCATCTCCAACCATGTGATAATTTTGACATTTCTCCTCCCTTATTCCAGCTCCATGTCTGTGACAAGTTTGGAGGCCGACTTGCAAGCCAAGATCCGAGAGACCTGTCCTGAGTTACGACGCGTGTACTTTAACAAGGGATTGTAGGGAGGAGCAGCGGAGGCTCTGAGGCTAATCCTGCAGCCTGCAAACCCGGTGTCGATGTTGGTGTGGGAAACCCTGCTCCACCTGGGTTCTCCTGATCACAGGGACAAAAGCTGCTACCTGTAGCACAGCACCTGCTGTGGGCCAGGAACCTGGCACCTGTGGGCCCCTACATTTGAATCATATTTCAATTTCCAGAAATACCATTCCGTTCGCTTTTATAGTTGTTTTTTTAAACACAGTATCCCCACCCTCACCCAGGGTTTTAAAAAATGCTGCTAGGCATAGAGTAGGTGCTTAATAGAGTATTTATTGATTCTCAATCAGAGAAAAAGAAATCTGTTGAAAATACCAAATTTTCATCCCACCTTTGTTTCAGATTAGGAAGATCCCAGCAGGGGCTTGGGAAAAGACCCAATTCTGAGGCCAAATGTAAAATGTACCTTTCTATAGGAAGGGTAGTTTGTTTCCAGTTTGGGTAATGAGCAGGTCCAAAGTAGACAATGAATTCTGGGGGATCTGTAGGGGGAACTCTCCTTCACACACCTTTGAAAGTCATAGTAGTAGAGCAGTGGGACAGCCCTTCCCTGCTGACCACATGCAGGCTTTCAGATTGTTGGTGGATTGCTTTGGTTGCCTTTTAAATTCACTCTATTTTAAGTTCCCACAAAGATGTTGTTCTTGTTTGCTAGCTGCCGGAATGGCTTTTTAAAAGGGAAATTTAATAAGTTGCTAATTTACAGTTCTAAGGCTGAGAAAGTGTCCCAGTTAAAGCAAATCTATATAAATGTCCAATCTAAGGCATCCAGGGAAAGATACCTTGGTTCAAGAAGGCTGATGAAGTACAGGGTTTCTTTCTCAAGTGGAAGGGCACATGGTGAACACAGTGTCATCTGCTAGTTTCTTCTCCTGGCTTCCTGTTTCAGGAAGCTCCCCCAGAGGCATGTTCCTTCTTCATCTCCAAAGGTCACTGGGCTGGTGGACTCTCTGCTTCTCGCGGCTATGCCATTCTGCTCTCTCTCTCTGAATCTCTTTCTTTCTCCAAAATGTTTCCTCTTTCACAGGACTCCAGAAACTAATCAAAACCCACCCAAATGGGTGGAGACACGCCTCCAGCTAATCCAGTTAACAACCGCTCTTGATTACATTACATCTCCAGGGAGGTGCTCTGATTACAGTTTCAAGCATTCAATACTGAATAGGGATGCCTTTACAAAATGGGATTAGGATTAAAACATGGCTTTTCTAGGGGACATACATCCTTTCAAACCAGAATAGGTATTAATCTTACCTTGTAATTATTGATTTTACAGTCACTCCTTTACTTTAAATAATCAAACAACTGAAATTGACAAATCACGTTTGAAAGCACTCAATGCCCTGTGATGGGGTTGATCTGGTTTCTCTGATTTTCTGGAAACAAGAGCCCAAGTCCAGTTGCTCCCGTGTCTTCTCTTGTTTCCCTTTGGCTTTCAGGAGGATGCAGAGATCACGTGCTTATGAAACAGTAACGAAATGAATCTTACTTGAATATTGTATATTACTGTGTTTGAAAACAATGAATCCATGTACCACTGTTTACATCATCTGTCATTTCACATATAATTCATGTAATAGCACAGAGAGATTAGGTGTCAAGTAGATACTCAGAATGATATACAAGGTTTTTGTTTCATGGAGTATAGCTCACTGTCATTCAGACACCTATAAGTGAAGAAATGTAGAAAACTATTAGTTTTGACAGATTTTTCCTGACAATGTGACCAGACTGAATTTCCTCATAAAGAAAAAATGGTGTGCCTTGTGTCCGTGTTTCTCTTTTCTCTGAAAGGATTAATGGATCTGAAGCTTTGGGTCACTTGAGCCTGCCTTTATATGCTGCCAGAATTTTTTCATTTAGAATTTCTGTCGTAAACCGTTGAAAGCGAGATGATTTCCCCATGATGTTCTGAATGGATTTTGTGGCCATAGGTGCTTCTCTTTAAAAAGTGGTAGAAGCCTGAAATTTGAGGCAGATCTCCATGAGGTGCTAAAAGGGCACTTTTAGCAAAAAAAAAAAAAAAAAAAAAAAAAAAAAAAAAAAAAAAAAGAAAGAAAAGAAAAGCAGCACTCCAAGCCCTTGAGTTTTCTCACTTACCCCATCAGAATTCTTACCTCCAATTATCATGAAGCTCCATTTCAGAATCTTTAACCAATGGTTGACGACTGGTTAAAAAATCAATGAGCTAACTAATATTTTACACACACCAGAAAGATATAACCAAAGCAGAGTTATAAGGGGGATAATGAACATGGAGATGTATCTTTTTAAAGATGGTTTATTAAAGCTTCAGACTCTTAATGCTTTTATATAGGAATATTAACTGTATCATTTAATCATGCTTTATAAAAAAAAGAACAAATGAACCAAGATTGGCAATCTTGGCTGATCGTTTAGAAACACCTTTTCTGTGGAAACATCCCCACAAAGTGCAATACACTTGTAAAAGTAAATAGTCATAAATATTTCTATTAAGATGATCTAAAGTATTCTGGTTGTAAGTATTCACAGACTGGCAGTTTTTATCTCAGTATTAGCACAGTGTCTTGCCAGTGTGTTGGAGTCAATGTATTATTTCAGTTCATCTGGATGAATTGTTAAATAAACTCAGACTGAAATTAAATTCTCTCTTTTATTTGTATGTAAAGGATAAATGCAGTTTTATCTTATAGTCGATGGCACATCCCATTCAACCTTAATAACTTTGGTGCCATCAGTACCTCCTAATGAAGAGATCATTTTACATTATGCCTTCAGCAAGAAATATATTTCTTGTTTTGGCCACTGGTTGCCCTTCACTTCTTGAAATACCATACACAGAGAGACCCCCCCAGCCCCACGGGAGTGGAATTCCAGAAAAATTTACGATGAGCACAGGGGGCAAATGTGGTTCCCGCACACACCCTAACAACCAATAAAATCGAACTTCAGGGTGTGACAAATCTGCTTTTATATTGTTTATGAGATTTTAAAACAGGACCAGCTCTTGCCATAGTTCACAGAGAAAAGTCTAAATTAACCCAAGACTGGAGAATGCCTGATTCCCAGACTTAATAAAGAACTGAGCGTTTGAACCAACTTGCTCATGTCTCTGCATCTGTTTTGTTCCAGTAGTAACTTCAAATTAAGATGTACGAGGTCACTTAAATCCATTCAAAGTCACAGGGTAGGCATCAGGGCCATAACCGAGGTTGGCTGTACCCGCTTAGAAAATACCTGCCTTTGGGCTGGGAACGTTCTCTGTGACCTTCAGCTTTGTTGCTTTTTTTTGTTTGTGCGTTTTGGCTGACATTTAGGGAAAAATAATTGAATCTGCACTTAAACAAGTTAATCCCCATAAGGCCCGTTAGCATGTAGCCCGGCACATAGGAAATATCTGTTTGTCCTAGAGACACCGGACGTGCATTCAAAACGCCAGCATATCATTGTTCATTATTCATCTGCCCCAGATAGAATCCACAATTTAACTACAAATATCGTATTTAAATGGTCACGTGGAGACACGTGCATCCACCCCTTAGAAATGTCTGTGGCTGGGCGGTGGGGCGGTGGCTCAGACTTCTCGCCTGCCATGCCGGAGACCCGGTGTGAGGAAGCTGGACCTTTGCCACCTGAAGGGTCACTCAGGGCAGCTCCCCATTACTTAGCACTATAGGGGAGCCCAGATCTGACCCCAGCCCCACAGCTCTGTCCGAAAGCACAGACAGCTCTAATCGTTCTCTAATACGGCTGGGTCTGCCCCTGCATCTTCCTAATTTCCGGGAAAGCTAAGACGGCATTTCATGATGAGAGTTTAGCCCTCGCTTCAACACCAGCTCCTCCATGTGTAGTCCTGGACCAGCAGCGTCGAGCTTGTTAGAGATGCAAATCCTCAGGGCACTCCCCAGACTAACTGAGGCAGCATGTGCACGAAACAGGAGCCTCTGGAGATGCCGCTCCCCATCAGAGCTGTGAAGTGCTTGCCGCAGCCACATCTCCGGTGTTTCCAGAGCTCAGTAGGCTTCGTTGGGTCCATTTGAGATCAGCTTATGAGGATTTTCCCCTCACCAGATTCCAAAAAAGCATCAGGGTCGCATGTTGGCATACTCAGGAGCAAGCTCAAGAAGGCAGGGACTCTGTTTGGCCATTGCCATATTTCCAGCACCAAAAACTGGGGGCACCAGCACCAGCTAAGGGTCCATGGAGACCATTGGGTTCAAACTGGGTTGTTCTCCAGGAATCTGAAAATTTTCCCCATATCCCGTCTAGTGGTTGAAAATAATCCATTTTGTGTCATGGAGAGACCATCCCCAGCATATGGACAGAAATGGGAGTATGATATTTTCTGGAGACTGAGCTGGAGCTATACATGATCCCTGGGAATCTGGAGGGGAAATGACTGTGAGCAACCAACTTGTCACCATTGTTCTAGAATGTTCTGGAGCAAGCCCTTTCCTCACTGAGGGGAAGCACTGGGGGTCCCCTTCTTAGGCACCACTGCCTCAGGGAGCTTCTGGAATAGAAAGAGTGCCTGAGGCAGTACACATGGGGTCAGGGAGCCCATAATGCTTCCATTTTTTTTTAAAGAGAAGGAACTGGAGGCTCAGAGAAGTGGACTGGTCTGCCTAGGGTCACACAGCAACCAAACCACAATCTTGGTCCAGGCCCGGCCAATTCCAAACCACTGTACCTCCCAGCTTCTGAAGCAATAGGAAGAACTGTGACTGAGTTTTGGATAGCATTTTATGATTTTTAAAGAGTTTCTTGGCATGCAGTATTCTTTGTAATTCTGCCCCCACCCCCACCACCACCATTCCCAGGCTCCTCAGAGTCATCATTGCCCTTTAAAAGGTGGGGAAAATGAGTCTTGAAGAAATGATATCACTCGCCAGAGCCACAAAGCTTACTTGAGGCATTCAACAGGACCATGGAAAAAAGTTCTATTCACCTGTATCCCCCACTCACACGTTCGAGGCTCGTAGATCACAAGGAGTCCAGATGAGGATTCAGCCAAGGTCAAAGGTAGATCAGCAAGGTCATTTCCAGCTAGGTCCTATGATTAGAGGAATAGTTGGGAGCAATGATTCTCAAGATGTGGTCTCTGGAGCAGCTGATCAGCATCACTGCGAACTTGGAAATGCAAATTCTCAGGACTACCTCAGACTTACAAAATCAAAAACTCTGGGGGTGAGATACAGCCAACTTTTTTTTAAATGCAATGTCATTGAGATGTATTCACATACCATATAATCATCCAAAGCGTACAATCAATGGTTCACAGTATCATATAGTTGTACATTCATCACCACAATTTTTTAACATTTTCATGAATCAAATAAGTAAAAATGAAAAAGAACACCCAAACATATCCCATACCCCCTCACCCCCCCAAATATTATTTCTTTTTGTCTTTATTTTCTTATTCATCTGTCCATACACTGGATAAAGGGAGTGTCAGAAGGTTTTCACAATCACACAGTCAGCATAAAAGCTATATAGTTATACAACCATGCTCAAGAATCAGGGCTACTGGGTTACCGTTCAACAGTTTCAGGTATTTCCTTCTAGCTAGTGTAATACACTAAAAACTAATAAGGGATATTTACATAACACATAAGAATAACTTCCAGAATGACCTGTCAACTGTATTTGAAATCTCTCAACCACTGAAACTTTTTGTTTCATTTCTCTTTCCTCTTTTGGTCAAGAAGGCTTTCTAAATCCCACGAGGTCAAGACCAGGCTCATCCCTGGGAGTCACGTCCCACGTAGGGGGGAAGGCGGTGAGTTTACGGGCAGAGTTCCCAGCCAACTTTAAACAAACCCATCAAGTGGTTCCGATGAGCGTGTGAGTTTGAGAACCGCTGGTGAGAATGAGTGCCAAAGTCAGACCTTCCAGGTTTGAATTCAGCCCAGTTCCTAAATTGAAACAGACTAACTTCTCTAAACTTCCGTTTCCTCATCTGTAAAATGAAGATCATACCACTTCCCTCACTGGGTCTTACTGTGAGGATTCAGTGAGTTAGATTCATGGACAACCCTTTGCCAGATACCTAGCACAGTATGCATGCAATATAATTTAGCTAAATCTAAGATGTGTGATCCCAGGAACCAAGTTCAGTGACAATCTTCGGTGATCCTACTGGAAACAAGCAGTCTCTGATTGCTTGGTGGGAGTGCAAATTGCTACAGTTTCTCTGCCAGATTGTTTGACTGGATCCATTCAAATTTACAAAGCATAGGCCTCCTTTAAATCAAGGCCAGGTCTAAGAATTAACCCCACGATGGATGTACTTAGATTCACAAGAATCATGGCTACAGCCATGGAAGCTGTAGGATAGGGGTGAGATGGGGGGAGTGGGACTGAGGGAGGGAATTGGGGGAGAGGGTGTTTCCCAAAGATGGTGAGAGATTTCCAGGCAGGAAAAAAAGAAAAAGTTTAAATATGCACTATTATGGGGTAATTCAGGATATACGAAAACAATCTTTGCCTTGGAAATTTTTTCTAAATTTTTTATTTGGATACTTTCAAAAATATATATATAAATAGATATAGGTAACAGTCAATTATCACAAATAAGAACGGAATTGGCTGGCGGACTAAAGGTGATTTTTAAATTGTCTCCTTTACACTGTTTTGATTTTCCAGATTTTCTTCTGCTTCTGAATTCAGGACAGAAAAGTTATTTTAAAAAACGTATGTCCCTTATAATCTGAAATTTGTAATAATAAATGCATTAATATACATAAAAGACACATTAGGAGAAGATATACAAAATGATTAACAGTTGCTTTCTCTAGGCTTACGGGTAATCATTATTTTCTTTACAATATTCTGTTTCTCGGAGTTTCTAAATGCACTTGTTTTATAAACAAAAGAAAGCCAAATTCGGTGCCATTGAGTAATGGGACATTTTTAGTCCTTCCTTCCCAATGAAACGGACAGTCACCCAGCTCAGCCTTACAAGTAGGTAGCCCAGGGGCCGACTCTCAGCTTCCCGGTTTACAGGCCATAGATCCTGAGCCAATCATCGAGCCTTCCTTGGAGTCCAACTCCCCACCTGGAAATGATGAAAATGATATCTGCCTCGCAGGATCGTAGTCAGACTGAGACAGGTTCTGGTTTCCGAGACAGCCGCAGTGCTGCAAGGCGACGCCAGGGGTCAGCATTGCCTGCAGGATTGCTCGGCTGGGGCCGGTGCTCCCGAGAGCTACCGGCAGGTGGCGCACCGCGTCGTGGGCTGTGAGCCAGTGACCGTGGATCTGCGGCTTTCCGAGGCAAAGGCTGAAAGAGGGCGGAGGAAGCTAAGGGAGAGACGTGACCTCCCCAGCTGCAGCAACCTGGAAAGATGCCTTGCTTTGGGCATCAGACAGGCGGAAAAGGATGCATCCATTTCATCTGCATTTTATTTGGGGGTGCATTGTACAGAGCACCTGGTTCTGGGGTGTGGAGGTGGGGGGGTGCAGAATGTGGGACAAGGGTGAACGAGACCCGGCCCTTTTTCTCGGGGCCGTCAATGACACTAGACGGAGCAGGGAGTCCGGGAGGGCTTTACAAGGTGATGCCACAGCTGACACCAGAGGATGAGCCGGAATTACTCCACGGGAAGATGGAACAGGCAGGAAGGACACCAGGGCTTCCAGATCGAGGGAAGGCAAGCCCTGAAGGAAGGACACCTAATCGTGAGGGCTTGTCAGTGTCCAAAAAAAAAAGGAGCATGGGCTTCACCCCGAAAGCAAGGGGCGCTTTGAAGGGTTTTGTGCAGAGAGGGAATAGGGTTAAATCCTAGCTCTGCCTGCCACTTGCTCTTTTGGTGAAATGAGAGAAGCCGGTTTCCCTCTCTGAGCCTCAGTTTTCTCATCAGTAAAATGGGGACAATGAAACCTACCTTTAATTTTACTGTGGTGAAAATTAAAAGGGACAAATGGAGAATCCTAAATTGACGTTCAATCCCTCCTTTACTTGATCCTTTTATTTCTCTGCTGTAACATCCAAGTGGAAAAAGACTCTTTCCAGTATGCTTGGCAAAAATTAGTAGTCCAGGAGAATCTTCTCAGCTGGTTTCCAGGGGCCAATCAGTCATTTTCATCATGTTTGATTGCAATCAACAAGTTCTGCCCTCTTATTCCTCCTTTTTTCTAAAAAAAAAAAAAATAGGTGTTTCATTCTGATTATTAAAATAATGTGCAATCTCCAGGAAAGATAGTAGCATCAGAGCACAATTTTTAAAACTCTAAAAATAGAAATGTAAACATCCACTCTGTTGAGGATCCGACCATGTGATGTGAATGCTGAATAATAATTTTTGGTCGAGAAGATAGGAAGAAGGATGCTGAGAACCCATTTCCTCAGCAAAGCAACCTGGGGTGAAGCAGGAGAAGCGTGCAAACACTGAATGGCTTTCGGGGTGGGTTCGAGGGACGCGCTGGTGCAGCTGGTAATTGACACCTTCCTGGGTCCCCCATTGGCACAGCAGCCCTCTCCCCCCACCCCCAGCCCCAGCCCCCGGGGAGTATGCTTGACCAAGCAGAATGTCTTCCTCCCACCCAAATGGCACCGAAAAGTTCAGCAGTAAGGATCTGAGGAGGAAGAAGAGGATGCTGCAACCAGGAGAGAAGTTAGAACTGTATCCCATTTCCCTGGTGAACCTCGGCTTCCACAGTGCCCCTTTGAGAGGCAAAGTCTGGACGGTGGGGGATGGGGGGGGCTGGAAACAAAGGAGTCCCAAGATGCTAAATATCTGTAGAGCGTCACACTGGAATAAGAGGAGGACATCTCCCAAAAAAGCTGCCTGAACTGGGTGTCCACAGCATTTTCTAAGTCTGGGAGCTGAGAGTGGGAGAGAGAGAGCTGGGGGAGGGACCAGCAAAGTGAAGACACCAAACTTAAAAGTGGGAAGACCCAGCCGTTGTGGGTGGGTCTCATTGTGACAAAGAGCTGGGTTTCTCATTCCTGGCTGCGTTCCAGAATCAGCAGGGGAGCGTTTCAAAAACCCCATTGCTCAGGTTCCATCCAAACCATTCGCAGGCACCGCAATGACTGGGGGCAGCCCTGGAATCTGCATTGTAAGCTCCCGAGGCACTTCTGAGGTGTAGACAGGGTTGAGAACCGCTGCTCTAGAGATGAAGTAGTGCTCTGAAGCACTCTAATGGTGCCCATGCCCAGCACCCAGCTAACAGTACTGATGTGTATTATCTCATTTAAATCCACCCAAACTCCCAGGTGCCCCAATTTACAGGTAGTGACGGCTGTCATTCGTCAAGCAGTTATTTTGCTCCAGACTCCACCTCATTTAATCTCACAGCACCCCCTATGAAATAACTACTATAGTTATCCCCGTTTTTGCAGGTGAAATTGAGGCACAATGTGTAAGTAACTTGTCTAAGATCAGGCAGCTGAGACCGAGCCTGAGCAACTAACTTTGGCACTGACTACCCATCACATCCTGCGTAGGGGCTCCCTTCCACCTGCCTCCCACCTCAAGGTAACCACAGCCAAGACTCCATGGAGGCGGGCCTGGGAGAAGGAACCTGGAACAGAGCTGCACACAAACAGATGCTTCTGTTTCTGGAGAATGTGGCTCTGAAAAGTTCTGGTATGAATGAAATCTGCAATCTGAAGGACGCAGTGTCCAGAGACCTGCAATGGGCTCTATTCTGGACACACGTACCTGCCTCTCCATTCATTCCCATCCCAGCTCGGTCCCGGCTGTGCCTTGCACTTCTCCTCCTCCCTCTGCCTTACTTCATCTCCCACGCTCCCTGATCCAAACTCGCTTTGCTTAAAAAGCTCTTTATTTTGTTACAGAAAGAATGCATGCTCGTAAGATAAAGTAGGATAGCATTGAAGCAGCTTCCCTCCTCTCCTCCCCTAATCCCACCCTCCACACCACCACCTCCCAGGGGGAACCACGACATACACCTGGGTATGTGTTCGCTCTGACCTTTTATATGCGTACGCACACATATGCCTGCAAATGCAATTGGATTTATTTTGCCTACGAAAATAGAATCCTATTATATATGGTGCTACAACCTCCTTTTACCCTTTGAAGCTATAGCATGAATATTTCCCAAGGCACTATATGGGTCTTCCTCATTCTTGATAATAGCTTCATAGGATTCCAAGATATTGATTCCTATAGTTTATCATTCCCCTACTGATGTGCCTTTCAGTTACTCCATATTTTTGCTATTTCTAAGAGAAAACTGCCATCATGAATATCTTTGTATGTAGCTTTATATTCTTGTGCTGTAACTTCTGAACTAAAGATTGCTAGAACTGAGATAAGCTAAGTCATGGGATGCGAGCATTTAAAATTGTGATGATGATGATGATAGCTAACTGTATTTAGAGCTTATTTTGATGTGCCAGACTTTAAGAGCACATCACATTTATTATCCCATTTAATTTTCTCATCAACCTTATAAGGTAATTTCTATTATCTTCATTTTGCATGCAATGAAACTGAGGCCCAGAGAGGTAAAATCTCTCTCCCCAAACCACACAGCTAGCAAATGGACTGCCGTCCTAAAAGGCAGTACCAGCTTTCATTCCAGGAACAGGGATTCCGGGCAAACCACCAGAAGCAAAGAAGACACAAGGAAGATTTCTCCCCTACAGGCTTCAGCCAGAGCCCAACCTTGCCAGCTTCTAGCTTCCAGAACTATGAGACAATAAATTCCTGGGGTTCTAAGCAAGCCATTTGTGGTCATTTGTTATGCCCACGGGGTCCTAAGGGCCTAACACAGGTGGGGTTTTCCAAAAGCTGGATAGAGACTAGAAGAAAGACACTGTCTCTCTGGAAGTTGCAGACCTCACTGAGGTCAGCCCCTCGTGCATTTATGAGGAAACTCCGTGGGTCATCTTTGGAGGTGCGTGCCCCAACCTCCCTTCAGGAAAGAACTCACCTTCCAGCTACAAGAAGAGCAGGCAGCTGCCCATCTCTTGCTGTGAGAAACTTCAGGATCCATGTTGGAGTTCCAGCCGAGGCCATACTCTTCCCGCAGTCCCCCAACCAGGGACCCAAAGTGATAGGAGTTCACGGGCCCAGCCATTTCAGCCTATGGGGGATCCTTCTAAAAACCAATCTTTGCTTTGAAACATCATGTTGCTTTGGCCGGATGCCAGGTCTATGCCGCAGTCTGCAGGTTTTCTCAGCCCAGTCTGCTTCTTCCTCTTATCTATCTCTCACAGGCATTATGTCCAACCAGCCTCTCACTCTGCTACATTTATTGAGCACTTACTGTGTACCAGGCACTGCACTAAATGGTCTCCATATATTGCCATGGCTAAAATAAAGCAAAATAAGAGTTTCTGTGGGTAAGAGATTTCAAAGAGTCTGGAAGTCATTCTGGAGGTTATTCCTAGGCAGGTCTCAGCCACATATCACCAAATGCGGCAGTATGGAGAGCCTCAAGCAGCAGCGTTCCTGAAAACCCTAAGGACATCTGGACACCATTTAGCTAAACTGCCAAATAAACAACTCAGTCAACTGTCTAATGAATTTGTGAGCCCCAAATTGCAATGCCAAGACCCCATGTAAATGCCTTTGTTTCCTCACAGCTTAGCTTGTTATTTCTTGGTTGACACCATTAAGTCCCCTCTGGCAATCTTACGAGTGGGAAGCATGATCATCCCCATTGCCTGGAATGGGAAACTGAGGAGCAGAAAGATTATGTGACTCGGTGGAGCACCCACAGCCAGTGGGAGGAGGAATCCAGGACTGGGCTCAGAGATCAGGGCCACACCCCTCCTTGCAAAGGGAAAAAGGGGCTCTTCAGCACACTCACGCTCTGTCCTCTCACCTGGATGTTTTCTAGACTCTAATTTCCTCCAGATTTAGTGGTGGGAATAAAAGGCTCTTTCTTTCCTGGGATCTGTCTTATTTTCTAATGATGTTTCCCGGTAATCTGGTTATAAATTCGCTGGTAAGAACTAAATTTAAGGGCTTTCCTTTAGTAGAGTTTCATTGGTAGTCCCACCTTGGGGACTTGACTTTTATATATATATTATAATATATAAATTTTATATATATATATATTTTAATTGAGAAATCTTCATACACATATAGTCCATAGATGGTGTATGATCAATGGCTCATAATATCATCACATAGTTGTGTATTCTTCACCATGGTTACTTATGGAACACTTGCATCACTCCAGGAAAAGACATAAAATGAAAAAAAGAAAAAACTCATACATACCATACCCCTTACCCCTCCCTCTCATTGACCAGTAGTATTTCCATCTACCCAATTTATTTTAACTTTTGTCCCCCTTATTATTTGTTCATTCTCCATCCATATTTGTTACTCATCTGTCCATACCCTGGATAAAATGAGCATCAGATACAAGGTTTTCACAATCACACGGTCACATTGTAAAAACCATATTATTAATCTTGCTCAAACTCTTCAAAAAAAATTGAAGAGGAGGGAAGCCTACCTAACTCATTCTATGAAGCAAACATCACCCTCATACCAAAGCCAGAAAAGGGTACTACAAGAAAAAAAAAATTACAGACCAATCTCTCTAACAAATATAGATGAAAAATCCTCAACAAAATTCTTGCAAATCAAATCCAGCGGCACATTAAAGGAATTACACACCATGACCAAGTAGGATTCATTCCAGGTAGGCAAGGATGGTTCAACATAGGAAAATCAATGAATGTAATACACCATATCAACAAAACAAAGCAGAGAACCACGTGATCATCTCGATTGATGCAGAAAAGGCCTTTGACAAAATTCAACATCCTTTCTTGTTGAAAATACTTCAAAGGATAGGAATAGAAGGGAACTTCCTCAACATGATAAAGGGAATATATGAAAAACCCACAGCTGTCATCATCCTCAATGGAGAAACACTGAAAACTTTCCCCCTAAGATCAGGAACAAGACAAGGATGTCCACTATCACCACTGTTATTCAACATTGTGTTGGAAGTTCTAGCCAGAGAAATTAGACAAGAAAAAGAAATACAAAGCATCAAAATTAGAAAGGAAGAAGTAAAATTCTCACCATTTGCAGATGATATGATACTATATGTTGAAAACCCTAAAAAATGCACAGCAAAACTACTAGAGCTAATAAATGAGTACAGCAAAGTGACAGGCTACAAGATCAATGCTCAAAAATCTGCAGTGTTTCTATAAAGTATAGTGAACAATCTGAGGAGGAAATCAAGAAAAAAATTCCATCTACAATTGCAACCAAAAGAATAAAATATTTGGGAATAAATTTAACTAAGGACACAAAAGACCTATACAAAGAAAACTACAAGAAATTGCTAAAGGAAATCACAGAAGACCTAAATGGAAGGGCATACCATGTTCATGGATTGGAAGACTAAATGTGATTAAGATGTTAATTCTACCCAAATTGATTTATAGATTCAATGCAATACCAGTTAAAATCCTGAAAGTGTACTTTTCAGAAATAGAAAAACCAATAACCAAATTTAACTGGAAGGACAAGGTGCCCCAAATAGTTAAAAATATCCTGAGAAAGAAAAATGAAGTCGGAGGTCCCACACTACCTGACTTTAAGGCATATTATGAAACTACAGTGGTCAAAACGGCATGGTACTGACATAAAGATAGATATATTGACCAATGGAATTGAATAGAGTATTCAGATATAAACCCTCTCACCTATGGACAATTGATCTTTGATAAGGCAGTCAAGCCAACTCACCTGGGACAAAACAGTCTCTTCAATAAATGGTGCCTAGAAAACTGGATATCCATATGCAAAAGAATGAAAGAGGATCCATATCTAACACTCTACACAAAAATTAACTCAAAATGGATCAAAAATCTAAACATTAGGTCTAAGACCATAAAACAGTTAGAGGAAAATGTAGGGAAATATCTTATAAATCTTATATTGGAGCCAGTTTTATAGACCTTACACCCAAAGCAAGAGTACTGAAGAAAGAAAGAAAGAAATGGGAACTCCTCAAAATTAAACACAATTGAGTGGGTCGCATCTTCATGGAAACAATAAAAAATGCTCCCACATAGCAAAATTGAATGAGGATTAAAGGGCATGGCTTTTCTGGGGTCCACCACAGACTCAGACGGGCACACTCAGGAAGCTAAGTATAGAATTGCCATATGATCTGGCAATACCATTGCTACATACCCATTCAGAGGACATGAGGGCAACGACACAAATGGACATTTGCACACCAATATTTATAGCATCACTATTTACAGTTGCCAAGAGATTGAAACAGCCAAAATGTCCATCAACTGAAGAGTGGCTAAGCAAGCTGTGGTATATACATATGATGGAATACTACACAGCTGTAAGACAGAATAAAGTCATGAAGCATGTAAAAACATGGATGGACCTTGAGACATTATGCTGAGTGAGATTAGCCAGAAACAAAAGGACAAATACGGTATGGTCTTACTGACAACATTAATGAATGAACTTAGAGAATTTCAGTTAAGAACAGAGACCATCAGGAGATAGAAATAGGGTCCAGATTGGGTAATTGGAGCTGAAGGGACACAGATTGTGCAACAGGACTGATTGTAAAATTTCAGAAATGTATAGCACAATACTACCTAACTGTAAAACAATAACATTAGTATGCTGAATGAAGCTGAATGTGAGAATGACAGTGTGAGGAGGGCTGGGAGCACAAATGAAATCAGAAGGAAAGACAGACAATAAAGACTGAGATGGTATAATCTAGGAATGCCTAGAGTATACAATGATAGTTACTAAATGTACAAATCAAAAAATGTTTTTGCATGAGGAAGAACAAAGGAATGTCAATATTGCAGGGTGTTAAAATAGATGGTAATACATATTTTAAAACTTTAACTTATGTGTGAGACTAAAGCAAAAAATGTTTATTTGGAACAAAATTTATATTTTGACTAGGGCGTTTCCTAATGTAACTTATATGGACAGGTTAATTGAACACCGTAAGTACATGGAACCTTGAGTAGGGCATGAGATTTTGTAGGTTTGTTCAGTGTGATGCACCAATAAATCCCAGAGTGATTTAAACAGTGGATAAAAAAGTATTTGCAAAGTCCCCTTGGGGGAATGGTGAGAAAGGGGGAAAATTCAACTTCCCCATTTGGAGAAGGCCTGATATTCCCACAAGCAGTGAGGTTAACAAAATCAATAGGCCGAGCCCTCAGTCTTGAGGTTTTCTCATATGAAACTTATCCCCACAAAGGATAGGCTAAGCCTACTTATAATTAGGCCTAAGAGTCACCCCCAAGAGACCCTCTACTGTTGCTCAGATGTGGCCTCTCTTTCTCTCAGCCAACACAACAAGCAAACTCACTGCCCTCCCCCTGTCTACGTGGGACATGACTCCCAGGAGTGTGGACCTTCCTGGCAATGTGGGACAGAAATCCTAGAATGAGCTGGAACTCAGCATCAAGGGATTGAGAAAACCTTCTCAACCAAAAGGGGGAAAATTGAAATGAGACAAAATAAAGTGTCAATGGCTGAGAGATTCCAAACAGAATTGAGAGGTTATCTTGGAGGTTATTCTTAAGCATTAAATAGATATCACCTGTTTAGTTAAGATGTAATGGAGAGGCTGGAGGGAAGTGCCTGAAACTGTAGAGCTGTGCTCCAGCAGCCATGTTTTCTTGAAGATGATTGTATAATGGTATAGCTTTCAAAATGTGACCGTGTGATTGTGAAAACCTTGTGTCTGATGCTCCTTTTATGTACCTTATCAACAGACAAGTAAAACATATGGATTAAAAATAAATAAATAATAGGGGGAGCAATTGTTAATAAATTTAGTAGATTGAAATGCTAGTGATCAATGAAAGGGAGGGGTAAGGGGTATGATATTTATGAGTTTTTTTCTGTTTTCTTTTTATTTCTTTTTCTGAATTGATGTAAATGTTCTAAGAAATGATCATGATGATGATACACAACTATGTGATGATATTGTGAGTTATTGATTATATAACAAGAATGGAATGATCATATGGTAAGAATGTTTGTGTTTGTATGTGGTTATGTTTCATAAATTAAAATATATATATGTAGGCTTAAGAGTCACCACCAAAGAACCTGTTTTGTTGTTCAGATGTGACCTCTCTCTCTAAGCCAACTTGACAAGCAAACTCACTGCTCTCCCCTTCTCTACATGGTACATGATTCCCAGGGGTGTGGCCCTTCCTGGCAACATGGAACAGAAATCCTAGAATGAGCTGCAATCCCCAGCATCAAAGGATTGAGAAAACCTTCTCAACTGAAAGGGTGAAGAGAGAAATGAGACAAAATAAAGTGTTAGTGGCTGAGAGATTTCAAGCACAGTCAAGGGGTTAGCCTGGAGGTTATTCTTACGCATTATATAAAAACCCTTTTTTAGTTTAAGGTGTATTAGAGAGGCTAGAGGGAAATAGCTGAAACTGTTGAGTTGTGTTCCAGTGGCTGTGTTTCTTGAAGATGATTGTATAATGATAGAGCTTTCACAAAGTGACTGTGTGATTGTGAAAATCTTGTTCTGATGCTCCTTTTATCTATGATATGGACAGATGAGTAAAAAATATGGATTAAAAATAAATAAACAATAGGGGGAACAAATGTTAAAATAAATTAGGTAGCGGAAAATACTAGGGGTCAATGAGAGGGAGGGGTAAGGGATATGGTATGTATGAGTTTTTTCCTTTTTCTTATTTCTTTTTCTGGAGTGATGTAAATGTTCTGAGAAATGATCATGGTGATGCATATACAACTATATGATGATATTGTGAGCCATTGATTACACACCAAGTATGGAATGTTCATAGGTTAAGAATGTTCATATTGGGCGGCTGCCGTGGCTCAGCAGGCAGAGCTCCGACCTGCCATGCTGGAGGTCTGGAGTTCGATCCCTGGTGCCTCCTGCCCATATGCAAATTAAAAAAAAATTAAAAAAAAAAAAAAAGAATGTTCATATTGTATGTTGATTGGTTTTATTAATAAAAATTTTTTTTAAAAAACCATATTGTTATACAACTATCTTCAAGAATGAAGGCTGCTGGAACTCATTTCAACAGTTACAGGTATTTTCCTTCAGCCACTCTAATATACAATAAACTAAAAAGGAATATCTATATAGTGCATAAGAATAACCTCCAGGATAACCTCTTGACTCTGTTTGAAGTTTCTCAGCCACTGAAGCTTTTTTTTTTTTTGTCTCATTTCTGTCTTCCCCCTTTTGGTCAAGAGGCTTTCTCAATCCCTTGATGCTGCATCCCAGCTCATCCCAGGATTTCTGTCCCACATTGCGAGGAAGATTTACACCTCTGGGAGTCATGCTGGGAAGTTGATTTTCATCATATAAAGGAAAACACTCATACAGTGAAGGAAGAGCTGCCTCAGTTTTCCCCAAGGCCATCAGGGCCTGAAAAACCAAAACCTGAGTTTTGAGATTCCTGCTGGTGAGAGAAAGAGTGGGATCTGTTGACGCCCTCACGTCAGAAACATGCTTCTGTGAATGGCCTGGGGAAGTTCCCAGCATCGTGCCTGCCTCACAGAGGAAGCAGGGAGTTAGTTTTCCCTCTTGAACAATCACCTCCTCCCCATAGCTCAAACAGACAGAGATGTCCCACGTTCCAACACTCACCTTTTTAAATGCCTCTGACAACATCATCAAAACCCAGTGCTAGCTCTCCCGTAAGCCTTTTCCATGGATTAGAATCCCAATTCCACTCATACCTCATGACCAGTTACTGAGGGCTTCTTTGTACCAGAACTCTGCTTAGCTACATCCTCATACAACTCATGAGATTGGGTATGAATATTCCCATTTTGCAAGGGACAAAACCAACGTATAGCCTTATCTTGCCCAAGATCATTCGAGCCCGTAAGAGGCAAAAAGGGATTCAAATACAGAAAATAAGATTCTGGCATCAATCACCTCCACCTTTCTTGGATTAAACTGAAAACAGCAATAATCTATGAAACCGTCCAGAGATCTGATGAGAGCACCAATTTGGTGGATTTGATGACCTTTCTACATGCTTCCCAAGTGTCCTCCCCTGAAGGATTTCTCTTCTGCTCTTGGGGAAGCCGGGGTAACAATTTACACACTTAGAACCAAAACGCATTCAGGTTGACTTGGCATCACCAGTCTCAGTTGTCCTGGTTTGGCTAATAAATGTACATCTCCCCAAACAGGCTGGCTGTTTGATGTAACTCTCCCCACAGCCCAGAGAGGTCAGTGCACCTGTCCCCAATGGACAGAAGCGCAAAGAGAGACCCAGAGAAGGTTGGGTAACTTTTTTTTTTCACAAGGCTAAAGCTGCCAGCCTCTCTGGTTTCCAATAATTTTCATTCATTCATAAATTATTCTTTTTGCTTTGAGCACATCCTATCTGTCTTCATGTTTTACTTTGAGCACATTGTATCGGTCCTCATGTTTGGCTCTGCCTCTGGAAGCTGGGGGTCTAGAATGACACAATACCCGGGTTCGGGTCCCTGTCCTGAAGCCCCAGTGAGATTCTGCACATGTCCTGTGGTAGCTGCGACTCTCTAAACCCACCTCTGGTTTAGTCCTGGATCTGGTGTTTACCCGCTAGGTGAGGGACTCCACCAGGGCAAATACCAGATTCTTCATCTGCAAAGTAAGATAATGTATTTCCTCCACCTTGTTCAGGGTTGGATAAAATGAGATCAAGCTTAGAGAAAGCTTGGCTCTGTGCCTGATTCATACAAAGGAAGCCCTCAGAAGAAAGGAGAGCCCTTATTTCCTTTATCAGACAGGAAACACCACCCAGATTTGAATCTGGGTAATGGAGTCAGCTTCAGGGAAGCAGAGGATTTGCACTTTGTTTTTGTATTCAGCTGGTAGGCGGGAACGATATTTCAAAAAATTATTTCCTTTCCCGGGAATCCGGACCACATTGGTAAGAAAATCTGGGCTGTGGGGAGACAGCTGTTTGGCTTGAGGAAAGGGGACTTGGGAAATGAAACTTTAGTTCTGCATCTGTGCCCCATTTACCGTAAGAGTCTCCATTTAGTCATAAATTGGAGGCAGAATCAAAGGGCGCATATTTGCATCATAAAAGAGGAGATTGAATTCAAATGTGTGCAGACTTTACCTTTCACAGCCTTCAATCCCCTTTGTTCCTCTTTCTAATCATTTCTAGCAGTTTTTTAAAAGGCTAAGAAATGTGGCACCTGGAGATATCAATTCAGGAGGAAGAAAGTAGGGTCATCGAAGCGGTTAATTTGAGTCATGGGCCAAAAGCTTTTTTTTCTTTTTCTTTTTCTTTTTCTTCTCCTTGAGGGGCCCTCACCCAAAAGGGGAGCAGTGACTGATGTAGCAGAAGTAAAAAGCCACTGAATTCCTGGTCTCCTTTGTCATTTCTTTTTTTCTTTTTTTCCTTTGATGAAGATGTTTCTTAAAAGAGGAATTTTAAAACATGCTGAATATCTATCTGTTTTGAAAAAACAAAAAGGACCATGAGGTGTTCAATAAATGCAAACAAAACACTTTAAACATTGTACTTCTGTGTCAATGTTATGACCAGCTGGAGAAGCAAAAAATTGCATCGATTGACTGTCCACCATGAACTTAATCTTCTCAAAGTCCTTCATAGGTTTATTATTTTTTCTGTTTTACAGATGAGGAAATTGGAAGTTTAGAGAGTTAAAGAAAATCCCTAGAAAGTGCCTCACCCAAAGTGCAGCTAAGAGCGGAGCAGTTCTCAGCAGAGGTTGTAAATGATTCTAAAATGATTCCTCTGCCTCCTTTTGGGGGACAACCCTCCACTGTCAGCACCTTCGTTCCGTACAGAGATGGCTCCACGCTTGCTTCTGGTAATGGACATGAGACTTGAAGACAGCCAATAAGAACATCACACTCTGTTAATAGGATGATTGGGCCAAAAAAATGTGCCTGACCTCATTAGACCCATTGAAATAACCTTAGATCTTTTCTGTGACTTTAAGAAATATAATGCAAGGGATGCATGGGTAGTTTAGTGGTAGAATTCTCTCCTGCCATGTGGGAGACCGGGGTTCGATTCCCAGATTCCCAGTCCATGCACCACCACCACAACCCCTCCACAAAAAGTTGTGGACAAAATTCCCTATAATATACATATCTGCCCCTGTGTGTGTGTATGTATAGATATAGAAATACATATATATGTAGGGAGACATATTTTAAAAATAAAATAAAAAAGAGATATATTGCAGCGCTTTCCACCTAGGATGGTGTCGTGGTTAGGGACACGTGTCAACTTGGCCAAGTTGTGGTACCTGTTTATCTGATTGGGCAAGCGCTGGTCTGTCTGTTGCAATGAGGACATTTCATAGGATTAGGTCATGATCACGTCAGCTGCATCCACAGCTGATTCCATTTGTAATCAGCCAAAGGGGAGTGTCTTCTGCAATTAGTGATGCTAAATCTAATCATGGG
>PVIY010041074.1:0-21914 GCA_004026745.1 Myrmecophaga tridactyla | reverse complement strand
TATTTGGAGAGATTTATGGTGAGAAATTGATTTGTTAATTATGTGCACCTTAGGGCAGTTTTTCTAAAAATGAGGATCATGAACTTAGAAAATGGGATCAAAATGTGTCCCTCTTTAGGTGCAGTGACTGATGACACCACTTTAGCTTTAGAAGACATTTGGAGTCAAAGTCTAAGTTGATGTCACCCTCAGCTCACTGACAGGGTTGCTACAGATGAAAGAATTGACCTAGGCTGTCCCTTTCCCTCCCAGGCCAAAAGCTGAGATGGTGCATCCTTCTGTGTCTGGATTCATACCTTGCCCAGAGAAAGGTCAATACAGAAATTTATGGTTAAAATTATTTAGCTTTCCAAAGTAAACCCTCATAGTTAAAGGGATTTGAATACCTCGTTTGGTCTGGGACACTGAGATGCATTATTTTATTCAAAACCTCAGGATTGCTTCATCCTGCTGTTTGGAGTCATGTTGATATTAAGCTTAATTACATAATATGTGTTAGATTAATCAGAGTGGCAAAGGAGTGGCATATTCAAGAGAAAATTTACCAGAAGCCAAGATATACAGAAATGAGAGAGGCTATTGCTGGAAAAAAAATTATCATGTGACTGCATATCTTGCAAACGGTGGAACTACTGTCTTTCTGTTCTAGCCAATTGTTCAAGTGTATTGGTAGAGGGCAGTGCTTCAATTTGCTAAAGCTGTTGGAATGCAATATACCAGAAATGGATTGTGTTTTATAAATGGGATTTATTAAGTTACAAGTTGCAATTCCAAAGCCATGAAAACGTCCAGATTAAGGCATCAACAGCAGTATACCATCTCAAGGGAAAGTCACACAGGAAAGCACAGGGCAAGGTCTCCTTTCTCTTGAGTTTCACTGCATTCAGCTCCTGGTTCCAGTGGCCCCCTTGATGGCCTTCTGTCTTTCTCCAAGTATTTGAACTCTCTGCTCTCTGTGCTGGCTCTTTTAAGGACTCCAGTAAACTAATAAAGTCGTACCTAGAATGGGCAGAGTCACAACTCCAAGAACATACTCTAATAAAAATGTTACAAATAACTGGGTGAGTCACAAATCCATCGAAACAACCTGATCAAAAATCCCACCGTACAATAGGTTTGCCCCAGTGAGACTGAATTAGAATGAAAAGAATATGGCTTTTCTGGGGGTATATAATAGATTCAACCCAGCACATTCCACTCTCTGTACCCCCAAAAGTCATGTTCTTTCTATGTACAAAATGCATTCTTTCCAACACAATATTACAAAAGCCTTAAACCATTTCAGTAACAATACAAATTTCAGAAACAATACAACATGTCATCAAGTCGGTTACAGGCATGGTCTGTCCTAAGAAAAAAATCTCCTCTGGCTGTGGATCTGTGACACATAGAATAAGTTATCTCCCTCCAATATACAAAGGAAGGTCAGTCATATGATAAAAGTTCCCATTTCAACAGGGAGAGATTGAAAGGAAAGCAGGCGTCAAGGTCCCAAACAATTCTGAAAACCTGCAGGGCAAACTTCATTAGATTTCAAAATCTAAGAGTCACTTATCCTTGTACCTTGAGAAATCAGCAGTCCCACCTTTTCCAAGGGCTTAAAAAATGGCCCTCTTTTCTCCAAATACTGAGATAAGGGTTGCAGCATTGGGAAACATTGGGGAGACCACCTTATTCTGAGCCCCACTCTCCCCAAGCTTCACAGTATCACTGGGATTCTCTGCCGTCTCTGGGGAACACTCTGAACCGCTTTGGAACAATGGGACTGTTGCAAGGCTCCCCCAATCCCTGGGGAATGTGCCGCACCCTCTCTGAGGCCTGGGAAACCAAAACTCTTCCTGAATATTGAGGTGGAAAGACCCACCTGCATGGGTGCATCCATTCTCCTGGCTCCAGACCTTAGTTTCCATGTTTTTGTCTTTGAAGTTATTTTCCTTCAACCTGTCCTTTTTCCATCCCATTTAGTCCAGACTGGCAGTGGTTCCATTCATGCATATTTCACAAAATGTTTTTCAATGTAGCATGAATAAAGAAGGGTCAAATCCATCAGATAATAGAACATTCCACAAATCCTCTCTGGATAATTCTATCTCCAATCCAGGCTTGTGCTGAACTGGCTGACTGATTCCAAGCTTTCTTACATTGTCACATGGGGTACTGGTCTCTGGGATCTCATTTTCTGGAACCCAGAATTTTCCAGACCATTGATTTCTCATTTCTCTGTATCCAAAGGTTTAGGTTTCAGTGTATACCTTTACCTTTACAATTTACTGTAAAATGCAAGGAGAAACCTGGCTGCATTTTCAACATTTCATTTGGATATTTCCTCAGTTAGATATCCAAGCTGGCCACTTTCAAATTCTACCTTCCATCCAACACCAGACTCAACTTTGCCAAATTCTCTGCCACTTTAAACAAAGATCACCTTTCTTACACTTGATAATGTCGCATTCGTCATTTCTGTCTAACGCCTCATTGGAGGTATCTTTAGAGTCCGCGTTTCTACCAAGACTTTCCTCACAGCATCCTAGGCCTTTCCTTTTATGCTTATCACAATTCTTCCCCTTATCCATGTAAAAAGCCATTCCAGCGTGTTTGGTATTTGTATACTCAGCAGCACCCCAGTTTTCTGGCACCAAAGTCTGTTTCAGTTTGCTAAAGCTGCTGGAATGCAGTATACCAGAAATGGATTGGCTTTTATAAATTGGTTTTATTAAGTTATAAGTTACAATTCTAAGGCCATGAAAGTGTTCAAATTAAGGCACCAAGAAGAGGATACCTTCTTGGAGGAAAGGCAGCGTCTGGGTTCCTCTGTCACATGGGAAGGCACGTGGCCATGTCTGCTGGACCTCTGTTCCTGGGTTTCATTGTTTTGAGTTCCTGGTCCCAGTGGCCTCCTCACCAAGCTTCTGTGTCTAAGTATCTGAACATGCTGCTTTCTGTGTTGGTTCTTTTAAGGACTCCAGTAAACTAATAAAGACCCAACTCCATGGAAATAATCTAATGAAATGTCACATCAACAATTGGGTGGGTCACAGCTCCATAGAAACAATCTAGTAGTAAAAAAAATCCCACTCTACAGTAGGTTTGCCCCACAAGACTGTATTCAGATGAAAAGAATATGGCTTTTCTGGGGTACATAATAGTTTCAAGTCAGCAAAGGCAGTTTTGCTTACTGTTCAGCTTATCTTAATATTAGGATAACATTTCTCTCCATACTAATGTTTGGACAGGTTTACTTGTAACCCATATAAATTCATAGTTCCTCAAATATGATGCAAACCCACTGCAAGTTCTGCATCCAGCTGTGACCCTTTCTATAGCACACTCCCATGGGAACAGGGAGATCCTACCTAAATGAATGCCGGTCATAGGAACATAGTCAAATGAATTTTTTACACTTCTATTGTGATGGTTAGATTCATGTGTCAACTTGGCCCAGATGATGATATCCAATTGTTTGTTAAGCAAGAATTGACATGATTGTTATGAGGATATTTTGTGGACTTAAATAATCAGTAAATTCATTGCATCTATGACTGATTGTATTGTATCTACAATCAACTGTGCAGATTGCCTTTAACAATGAGAGAATTCTTCTTCAATCAGTAGATGGTTTTAAAAGGAGAAGCAACAATTTCAGCAGTCAAGAGAGAGATTTTCTATCGCTGCTTCAGCCAGTCAGCTTCTGAGGAATTCACCAAAATCCTCATTAGAGCTCCCAGCTTGCAGCCTGCCCTATTGGAATTTGGACTTGTGCATCACCAAAGCTGCATGAAACAATTTTTACAACTATCTCATGCTATTTACAGATATTTATAGTCAGTTCTGTTTCCCTAGACAACCCCAACAAATACAGATACTTTGAAATTCAGATAGCTGTTTGTTTCAAATCCATTCCTTAACAGTGCCCTTGCTATGATCTGTATTGCAAAGGGTAAAATTATATTTCCCTGTCACCCTTACCAAATGGCTTCTGGTGAGTTTTTACCACTATATATGAACTCTTGCAGAAAATCACAGTACAGGAGGCATAGAGAAGCCAGTGATTTTCTTCCTTGCTTCTCTGTTGCAGGCAGTGTTACCAGCAAATGACTGCATCTACTCTGCAGTTCCAGATGGTGCCAAATAATTTCTGGCTACTGGGATCCTTTCATTCCACATCATATGTAGGATCATATGTAGGGTATTAGCTTCTTGCTATGGCTAATAAAAGTGCTGTCTCATTGTAACTTTTTGTCATTTTACCCATTTCTTACACTTTTTCTCCCCACTAGTTCAGCATATTAATCTCTCTGTTGAACTACCATTTGGCATGGTTTTCCCAACAATAAGTTAGGCCTTACTATCATTTCCCATTTCATATGTTGAGAAAATTGAAGTTTAGGATAATTAAATTTTCAAAGGTCATATAGCTCATGAAAGACAGCAACAAGGATTAAAACAGTCTATTAATTGCAGTGCCAGTGTCTGTGCTGTAAACTACTCTAGAGTATAAATTGGCATCAGAAATCCAAAGATGAGAAGTCATTGATTGTATTTATCTGAATTTTGAATCTTTGCTATCAGATCAATTCCACAATGAATAAGTCCCTTTTGATTTTCTCCTTCTTTATAACATTGGAATACTTGCATTTCTTGCATTCCTTCCTAACAATGCCTTAATAACATTTTTATCTCTATAATATCATCATGCTTGATTTTTTATAACCATATGAGATAGAAAACAATGATTAGCCACATTTATAAATGGAAAAAAAATAAAATCTGGATTTTAGAGAACATTTAACAAAGGTCACGCTGCTAACAGCACTCCAACAGGTACAAAGACTGGGAAAGATTCTTTTGACACCAATCTAGCATTCTTTGTTTTTGAACATTTGGCCTTTGTCAGCAAAGAGAAAAATGTTACTGCAATAGAAGATGCTTTATCTTGCCTGCACATTCATTTATTTAGTTAGTTATTTTGCACGTTTATTTTAAAACAATTTTTTCTCAATGACAAAATATTGAAATTAGTTTTTAAACTCCATTTAGTATTGAATTTTCAAGACTAGTTTCTCTTTCCCTGTAATAAAATTTAAAAAATACAATGTGTACAGGATAAAAATCCAAATTTTTTTCTCACTTGGCAATAGTTTATTACTAAATAATAGTAGTTAGTATTTACTAAATTATATTATTGATAGGCTGTATGGTCTCTCAACATTCCTGATTTCAGTTCACTATAGATATTAATCTTTCTATTATGAATTCTTATATGAAAATATTTGATTTTTCCTAGAAAATATGTTTAAAAAAACACATTAGCATATATTTCTGGACCCAAAACTCTGAGGAAGGTTTTAATGAGAGGCTTTTAAGTAAATCTATCATATTGATATTTTTAAATTTAAAGTGGAATATAAGTTTTGTGTTTGAATTTACCACAGATTTGTGATAAAATAATCTATAAGCCCATAACCTTGCTAAGGTAAAATGGAATTAATTGAACACATATTTAAAAACTAATAAATTTATCCTTCAAATCAATGTCATATTGGGTTATAATGGGAAATATTTGCATTTTATATTATATAAAATCATATGAAATAATGTTAATAATAAGATTTAAGAACAAATAAGAGGGGTAAATAATAAGGCAGTTCACTGACAACCAACTTTTCTTTTCCATATCTGTATTTTTGGGGTTATACTATCAAGGAATTAAAGAGTAAAACTGGCATAGTGCTAGAAGCATTATGGCCAATAAAGAAATGAAAGGATTCTTTATCTTAAATGTTAGGAATGGATATTTTCAATAGAAAAATCAAGCCAATAAAAGATATTGAGCATTTGGATTGTATGGTAAACTTAAAATATTGAATTCAAAAATAAAATTTATATTATGTAAAATTCATAAATTCATTTATGAATTGTAAAGTCTTTAAACTCTAGAACCTCATAATATATGCCCAATAGTTAAAACTTGTGGAAAAATGCTTAAAACTTTTACCAGTTTTATGAGATCTTTAAGCATTCCTCTATTTGAAATCTGCCATTCTTTTTCTGACATTTTAACTTAATCGATGTTTCTTATCAACTATTTCTATATCTTTATGTCTGAAATAACCTATAGGAAATTTCACATTGACTCATGCAGCTCAATTGGAAGTTTTCAAAAAAAGTCCTTTGTACAGTGAATAATCAGTATGGGCTACTTCTGTGGTTTGATGTTTTCCCAAAAAAATATCTTGTATAAACAAAATATAAAATACAAATTTTAAATATACCAATGCAACTCAGGCAAACATTTTGCAAATATTTGGATTCTGTTGGTCGGTAAACTAACCATCAGAAAATGAAGAAAGAAAATGTGATGAAGACATCAGAGTTCTACTTGAAAAAGACTTTTAAAAAGTCTGAGTTAATTCATCTCTCTGTGAAAGAGTATCTTTTTTTATGCAACTAAGAGGAAACTTGCCTGTTTATATTAGCATAAGGAATAGGAGTGGCAAGCTACTTGAGAAGTTGAGTCTTTTCTTAAGTGGGGACTATAGATTAACTTGTTTTATGGACAAGGCAGGTAATTTTATCATTCAGTAGGCATTAATTCCACATAAGTGATTAACTTGAGTGAATTAATTATTTGGACAGCCATGAAATAGAGTGTTAACATTTATAAGGGTAAAATACAGGATTTGAGACAACATGTTCATTTTTAATTTATTAATTTGACTCAGATTTATTTTTATTGTTTATTCTTCTATTTAGTTCATTAATTCATTAATTCATTCAGGAAATAGTGTAAAATTTTATTATATCCTCCTTCCCTCTCAAAATCCAGTGATCAGGATGAGCAGATGACTTTATCTTCTAAATCGTCTCTCAAATCCATTGGTATTTCTGGATGCCTGCTTCCTGTTGTACTTGCTTCTATTCAGTCCTCCCCAGTATTTCCAGAGTGGTCATTGTAAAACACAAATTCAATTATGTCATTTTTTGTGATGAAATGGATAGTGGTGATAGTGGCACATTATTGTGAGTGTAATTAACAGTGCTGAAGTTTTGGGGTGAATGTGGTTAACCGGAGAAGTTTTGGGTCTTTTATGTTACCATAAGGAAATTTAGAAGAAAAAACATGGATTCTATAACATAGTGGACTCTGTGGTGTACAATCAACTGTGGTTAAATTAGTACAAATATGGAAATTTTCTTTCAGGGATTATAACAAATTACACTTCATGTAAAGTATGGAGTATAGTTAATGGTATTATTTTAATATTATTTTGTTAATTGTAATAAAGGTACCACACTAATGAAAAGTGTCAACAATAGAGCGATATATGGAACATTGTATTTTTTACATGACTTTTTAATAAAAGCATTCAAAACATTTACAATCAACCTAAATAGAAATTCTGTACAAATTAAGCATCAGCTCCCTTTTCTCTACTCTACCTCATTCTATACCTTGCAAACCTATATTCTAGATTCTAACTTAATAAGCTCACTTATTATAGCCAGTATATATCAGTGAGATCATAAAATATGTGTCATTTTGTGTCTAGCTTATTTAACTCAATATAATGTCTGCTAAGTTCATCCACGTTGTCTTATGCATCAGTAATTCATTCCTTCTTACATCTGAATAATGAGCCACCACATATATACATGCCACAAATTTCGTGTATCTATTCATTGGTTGCTGGACACTTGGATTGCTTTCATCATTTGGCAGTTTCATCATTTTCATCATTTGGCAATTGTAAATAATACCACTATGGACATTGGTATGCAAATGTCTATTTCAGTTGCTGTTTTCAGTTCTTCTGGGGATATACCTAATAACTGAGTGTCAATCATGTGCAATTCTACCAAACTGTCTTCCACAGAGGCTGTACCATTTTATATTCCCACTAGCAGTGAATGTGTGTTCCTATTCCTCCATGGCCTCTCAAGCACTTGTAATTTTCTGTATTTTTTTTAATAGTGGCCATACTAGGAGTGAAATAATATCTTATTTTGGTTTTGATTTGCAGTTCTCTAATAGCTTAGGATGTTGAGCATCTTTTTATGTGCTTTTTAGCTATTTGTATTTCTTCTTTGGAAAAATGGCTATTCAAATTTTTGCCCATTTTCTAATTCAGTTGTCTTTTTATTGTTGAGTTGCAGGATTTCATTATATATTCTGAATATTAAACCTTTATTAGTGTTGCAAGTATTTTGCTGAGAATCTTTGCATCAATATTCATTAGAGAAATTCATTTGTAATTTACTTTTCTTGTAGTATCTTTATTTTGCTTTTGATATTAAAGTGATAACTCTTCAAAGAATGAGTTATGGAGTGTTCCCTTCTCATTAATTTTTTGAAAAGTTTGTGCAGAATTGTATAAATATTTCTTAGAATGATTGGTAGAATTCATTTATGAAAGGCTTCTGGTCCTGGACTTTTCAACTTTTCATTGTTGGCAGGTACTTGAAGACTGACTCAAACTCTTTACTTGTAATTGGCCTGTTGAGCTCTTCTATTATTTTTTTCTAGAGGCAGTATAGGTTGTTTGTGTGGCTCATGGAATCTTTCTATTTGCATTGTTAAATTTCTTCCCATACAATCTTTCATAGTATTCTCTTGTGATACTTTTTATTTCTATAAGGTCAATAGTAATGTCTCCCTTCTCAGTTCTTTTTTTATATATTTGCATCATTTTTCTTTTTTTTCTCTGTCAGTCTAGCTGTTTGTCAATTGTACTGATCTTCTCAAAGAACCAATTTTTGATTTTGTTAATTTCTCTCTATTGTTTTTTTAATTCTCAATTTGACTTCTTTATGCTCTTTATTATTTATTATTTCCTTCCTCCTGCTTGCTTTGGAATTAGTTTGCTTCTCTTTTTCTATCATCTCCATGTGTGCAGTTAGCACTTTCTTCTTTTTTAATGTGGGCATTTACAGTTATAAATTTCCCTCTCAACACTGCCTTTGCTGCATCCTATAATTTTTATATTCTTTGTTCTCATTTACTTTGTCTCAAGATATTTATGATTTCACTTACAATTTCTTCTTTGACTCACTGATTGTTTTAAGAGTATGTTGTTTAACCTCCATGTTTGTGAAATTTCAAATTCTCTGGTAGTTACTGATTTCCAGCTTCATTCCATTATGATCAGAGATAGTGCTTTGAATAATTTCAATATTTATATATATATATTGAGAATGGTTTTGTGACCTGTGGTTTATCCTGAATAATAAACCATAAACACTTAATAAGATTATGTATCCTTCTCTTCTGAGGTAGAATGTTCAGTATATGTCTGCTAGGTCTAGTTCATTTATCATATTATTCAAGATCTCTGTTTCCTTATTGATCCTCTGTCTAGAGTTCTACTATTGAGAGTGGTTTATTGAGGTATCCAACTACTACTGCATGACCTCTATTTCTCCCTTCAGTTTTGCCAGTGTTTGCCTCACATTTTGGGCGACACCATTGTTAGGTGCATAAATATTCATGATTGCTATTTATTTTTGGTGGATTAACCTTTTTATCAATATGTAGTTTCCTTATTTGCTTCATATAACAGTTTTGCATTTAAATTTTATTTTACCCCAAATTAAATAACTCTCCCAGCTCTTTTTTGTGTGTGTCTTTCCAACCTTTCACTTTAATCTATTTGTATCCTTGGGTCCTCATGAAGTTTCTAATTGGGTTATGTGTTTTGTTCTTGAATTATAGGATTTCTTTATATAATCTGGATATTAATTCCTTACGAGATTTGTGACTTCCAAATGTATTATATAGGATGTCTTTTTATTTTCATAGTGAAGTCCATTGATGCAAAAAATTAATATCAATGAAGTACCATTTATCAATTTTTTTTTCTTGTGCTTTGTTGCAAAATCTAATAGAACATTGCCTAATAAAAGGTCCTAATAAATAGCTTGCCTATGTTTCTTCTAGGAGTTTTATACTTTTGTTTCTCATGTCTTGCTCTTTGAAAAATTTTGAGTTCAGTTCTATATATTATGTAAGTGAGGGGGTTACCTTCATTCTTCTGCATAAGGACATCCAGTTTCCCAAGCAGAATTTTCCAAAAATCTATTGGCCATGATCATGAGAGTCTATTTCACAATCTCAGTTTTATTCCATTGGACTATATGTCTATCTTTGTGTAAGTTCCATGTTGTTTTGATGACTCTGGTTTTGTACTGAGGTTTAATATCAGGAAATGTGTCTCCCAACTTTGTTCTTGTGTGTCAAGAGGTTTCAGCTATTCAGAATCCCTTACACTACCATGTATTTCATGATAGCTTTTCCATTTCTGCAATGAAAGCTGTTGGAATTTATATTGAGATTGCATTGAATATGTAAATTGCTTTGAGAAGAATTGATATCAATAATATTTGCTCATCCAATCCAAAAACATGGAATGCCCTCCCATTCATTTAGGTCTTCTTTGCTGTCTATCAGCAATGATTTGTAATTTTCCATGTACAACTCCCTTACATCCTTGTTAAATTTATTCCTGGAGATTTGATTCTTTTAGTTGTTATTTTAATGCATTTGTTATTAATTTCATCTCATCTACAGACTATTTGTTATGACTGTATAGAAACAAATTGATATTTGCATATTCATTATTCATCCTGCTTCTTTGCCAGATTTGATTAATTGTTTTACTAGTATTTTTGTGGAATTTCAAAATTACCTATGTATAGGATCATGCCATCCACAAATGCAGAAAATTTTATCTTGTTCTTTCCTTCTTTGATGCCTTTTATTTCTTTTCCTTACTTAATTGCTCTGGCTAGAACTTCCAGTACAGTGTTAAATAGCATTGGTCACAGTAGGCATCCTTTTCTTGCTCTTGATCTGAGAGGTCAAGCTTTTAGTCTTTCATCATTGAGTGTGATATTAGTTTTAGTTTCTTTATATATGTTCATAATCTTGGTGAAGAATTTTCCTTCTATTCCTCACTTTCTGAGTGTTTTTATCAAGAAAAGGGTAAATTTTTGTCAAATGCCTTCTCTACATCAATTGGGATTGCCATGTTTTCTTCTTTTTCTTCTTCTTTCATTCTATCAATGCACTGTGTTATATTACTCGATTTTCTAATTTGAACCATCCTTGCACATTGGGATAAATACCAATGGTCCATGTTGTATAATTCTTTCAATGTGATGATGGATGCAGCTAGATAATATTACTTTGAGGATTTTTTCATGTATATTCTAAAGGGATATTGGGCTGTAATTTTCTTTCCTGGTGATGTCTTTATCTGGATCTGTCATTAGGAGGATATTGGGCTCCTAGAATGAGTTAGATAGTATTTTCTTCTTTTAAATTTTTTGGAGGAGTTTGAGAAAATTGGTGTCAATTCTTCAATACTAATCATGGGCTTTTCTTTGTTGCCGGGTTTCTGATGACTGGTTCAATTTCTTTACTTGGTTCTGTTGAAATATTCTATTTCTTCTTGAGTAAATTTAGATAGTGTGCTGGTTTGATTCTGTAGTGGACCCCAGAAAAGACATGTCCTTCAATCCTCATTCAATATTGCTGGCTGAGAGTATTTGGATTGTTCCCATGGAGATGTGACCCATCCAATTGTGGGTGGTACCTCTTGATTAGATGATTTCCATGGAGGTGTGTCTCCACCCATTGAAGGTGGAGTTGCTTACTGGAATTCTTTAAAAAAGGAAATACTTTGAAGACAGTCCCTTTTGGTAGAGCCAAGAGAAAGTCAGCAGATGCTACCATGTTCACCATGTGCCCTTCCAACTGAGAGAGAAATACTGAGCATCATCGGCCTTCTTGAACCAAAGCATCTTTATTTGGATGCCTTAAATTGGACATTTCTACAGACTTGCTTTAATTGGGACATTTTCTCAGCCTTAGATTTGTTAACTGGCAACTTATTAAATTCCCTTTTGTAAAAGTCATTCCATTTCTGATATATTGCATTCAGGCAGCTAGCAAACCAGAACAGATTTTGGTACCAGGAATGGGGTGCTGCTGTGATTTGCAAATACCAAACATGTTGGAAAAGCTTTTTAAATGAAAGAATCTGGAGGAGTTGTGAGGAGCTTGATAGAGAAGGCCTAGAATGTTTTGAAGAGAATCTTGGTAGAAATGGGGACTCTAAAGATACTTCTGACAAGGCTCTAGACAGAAATGAGATGTGTGTCATTACAAATTGGAAGGAAGGTGATCCTTGTTTAAAATGGCAGATATTCTGACAAAGTTGACTAGTGACTTTGGCAGGAAGGCAGATTTTAAAAGTCATGAATTTGGATATTTAGCAGAAGAGATTTCCAAATTAACTGTGGAAAGTGTAGCCTGGTTTCCCTTTGCAGCTTATAGTGAAATGCAGCAGGAAAGAGATAAGCTGAGAACTGAACTCTTGGATACAAAGAAACCAGAAATTGAAGTTCTGGAAAATTCTGGGCCTCCAGGAAGGGAGACCCTGAGAAAAGTGTCCCACATGAGGATTTAACCAAATGTGGAACCAGCCAGCTATTTCAGAGAAAGCCAGGTCAGACATGGAGTTACCCAGGAAGAATTTGCGGAAACTCCTTATGTCTGATGGGCATGATCCAAGGTTACTGCATAGAAAGCCAACAAGAGTGTTGTGGGATCTGTATAAAGAGAAACACTGCCATCTGGGACTGAGAGGGACAGAGAAGGGACACATTGGAGGAAAAATAACTTCAGAGACAAAACCATGGAGGCTGAGGTCTGAAGTCAAGAAGCCTCTGGCCAGAAGAGCAGACCTACCAAGGCATGTGGAGAGAGTAAGTTTGCACCAAAGACAGAGGATGGGCCTTCCACCTCATTGCAGTGGAAGAGTCAAGCTGCTTCAGAGGGTGAAGCACATTCCTTGGGGTTTGGGGAGAGCCTGGCTGCCACCACATGGAGGGATTGAGCATGTGCTCTGAAGACGGCGGAGAGCCCAGTGCAGCCCCAATGCTTGGAGAGGGTGGAGCACAGAAAAACGTGGTCTCCCTAGCATCCCCCAAGGTTGCATTCAGAGAGAGGTAAGCCACTGTGTAGGCCCCTGGAAAGGGTGAGACTGCTGCTTTCTAAAGCCCTGAAGATAAATGACTCTCAGGTCTTGAAATCTAATAGACTTTGCCCTGTGGGTTTTTTAAACTGTTTGGGTCCAGTGACTCCTCTGTTCCTCCCTCTCTATGGAAATGGGAATATGCACCCTACGAATGTTCCTCTTTTATATGTTCACAGTAAATAACACGTTCTGAGTTTTACAGGTCCAGAGCCAGAGGAGAATTTTGCCTCAGGACAGACCATGCCTGTAACTGACTTGATGAGATTTTATACTGTCTCTAACTTTGGATTTTATTTGTATGGTTACTGAATGGCTTAAGACTTTCTGATATTGTTGTGGAATGAATGTATTTTGCACTAGGAAAAAGCATGTCTTTTTGGGGTCCAAAGTGGAATGTGCTGGTTTGAATCTGTGGTGGACCCCAGAAAAGCCATGTCCTTTAATCCTCATTCAATATTGCTGGGTGGGAGCTTTTTGATTGTTCCCATGGAAATGTGACCCACCCAATCGTGGGTGGTAACTTTGATTAGATGATTTCCATGGAAGTGTGTCTCCACCCATTGGAGGTGGAGTTGCTTACTGGAATCCTTTAAAAGAGGAAACATTTTGGAGGGAGTCCCTTTTGGTAGAGCTACGAGAAAGCCAGCAGATACTGCCATGCATGCCATGTGCCCTTCCAGCTGAGAGAGATGTTGAATGTCATCAGCCTTCTTGAAACAAGGTATCTTCCCCTGCCTTAAATTGGACATTTCTATAGACTTGTTTTAATTTGGACATTTTCTCAGCCTTAGAATTGTAAACTAGCAGCTTATCAAATTCCACTTTTTAAAGCCATTCCATTTCTGGTATATTGCTTCCAGGCAGCTAGCAACTAGAACAGGTAGCTTGTGTGTTTCTTGGAATTTGTTCATTTCATTTAGGTAATCTAAAGTTGGTGCACAGTTATTAATAGTATTTATTTATAATCATTTTATTTTCTGAAGTTGGAAGCAATGTCCCCTCTTTCATTTCTAATTTTAGTTATTTATGTCCTCTTCCTTTATTTTTCTTTGCTCTCTAGTTAAATTTTGTTGACATAATTGATCTTTTCAAATAACTTACTTTTGGTTTTATTGATATTGTCTATTTTATGTTCTATTTCATTTAATTTTACTTTAACCCTTGCTGTTTCCTCTTTTTGCTCACTTTGAGTTTAGTTTACTCTCCTTTCTAGATCCTCCAGTTTTGAGGTTGTCTCTAATTTGAGATTTTTTTTCTCTTTATTTAATGCAGCATTCAAAGATAGAAAATCTTTGCCTTGCACTGTCTTTGCTGCATCCCATATTGTACTTTCATTTTTATTTAAACTAAGATATTTTGTAGTTTTCCTTGTTATTTTTTCTTTAAGCCATTGCTTGTCTAACAGTGTACTGTTTAATTTCCATGTATATATATGAGTTTTCTATTTCTCCCTCTAATATTATTTCTTGTTTCATATCATTTTGTTCGAAAGATACACTGCAGGGGGTGCAGTGGTGGCTCAGCGGCAGAGTTCTCGCCTGCCATGCTGAACACCTGGCTTTGATTCCTGGTTCCTGCCCATGCGAAAAAAAAAATACACTGCGTAATTTTAATATTTTTAAATTTTTTGAGTCTTGTTTTGTGACCCAAGATATGATTTGTCCTGGAGAATGACACATGTGCACTAAAGGAGAACAAATATTTTGCTGCTATTGGATGAAGTGTTCAATACATATCTACTTTGTGTACTTGGTTTGTACATTGTACAAGTCTTCTATTTTATTTTTTATATTCCTCTAGATATTCTATCCATTAGTGAAAGAGGTGTGATGAGTCGCCCACTATTAATGGAGAACTGTCTATTTCTTACTTCAAATCAGTCAATACTTGCTTCCTATGTTTTGTTCTTTGCTGTAGGTGAATATATATTTATAATTCTAATTGATCCCTTTATCAATTTGATCCCTTTATCAATTCATGATATCCTTCTTTGTATCTTGTCACAGTTTCTTATTTAAAGTTTATTTTATATTATTTTATTATAGCTACCCTGGCTGTCTTTTGGTTACTACTACCGTGGAATAATTTCATTCATCCTTTTATTTTCAACTTCCATCTATCTTTGAATTGAAGGCGAGTCTCTTGTAAATGGCATATATTTTAGTAATGCTTTATTTATCTATTCTGCTTATTTCTGCCTTTAATCTATTCCTATTTAAAGTTTAATCCATATATATTTAAATTTATCACTGACAATGCAGACATGTTTTCTTCAGTTTTGCTGTTTGGTCTTTGTAAGTTTTATACCTTTCATATATCTCAATTCTACCGTTATTGCCTACTTTCATAATTATTTCATTTTTCATAGTGTACCAATGTTCTAGTTTGCTAGCAGCCAGGATGCAATATACCAGAAATGGAATGGCTTTTTAAAAAAGGAGAATTTAATAAGTTACAAGTTTACAGTTCTAAGACATGAAAATGTCCCAATTAAAGCAAGTCTATAGGAATATCCAATCTAAGACACCCAGTGAAAGATACCTTGATTCAAGAAGGCCAATGAAGTTCAGGGTTTCTCTCTCAAGTGGAAAAGCACATGGCAAACACGGCATCTGCTGGCTTCCTCTCCAGTCTTCTGGCTTTATGAAGCTCCCTGGGAGGCATTTCCCTTTCTCATCTCCAAAAGTAGCTGGCTGCTGGACTCTGCTTCATGATCCTGCAGTGTTCTGAAGCTTTCTCCAAAATCCTTCTTCTTTTATAGGATTTTAGTAAACTAATCAATACCCACCTGGAATGGGTGGTGACACATTTCCACATAATCAAGTTTAGTACCCGCACTTGATTGAGTCAGATCTCCATGGAGATAATATAATTAAAGTTTCCCACATACAGTACTGAATAGGGATTAGAGGAAACAGCTGCCTTCACAAAATGGGATTAGGATTAAAGCATGGCTTTTCCAGGGTACATAAATCCTTTCAAACCAGCACATTTTACCCTCTAGACCCTAAAAAAGACATGTTTTTCCCATATACAAAATGCATTCATTCCATAACAGTATCAGAGAAACTTAAACAATCTTAGTAACAATACAAATACAATACAAGATTAAAAATAGTACAAAGTCAGTTACAGGTGTGGTCTGTCCTAAGGCAAAATTCTTCTCTGACTCTGAACCTGTAAAACTCAGAACAAGTTATTTGCTGATAACATGTAAAGGAGGAATAGTCATATGATACATATACACATTTCCATAGGGAGAAATTCGGAGGAACATAAGAGTCACCAGACCCAAGCACTTTCGAAAAACTGCAGGGCAAACTTCATTAGATTTCAAAGCCTGAGGGTCATTTATCTTTGGAGCTTTAGAAAGCAGCAGTCCCACCCTTTCCAAGGGCCTACACAGAGACCTGCCTCTCTCCCAATTCAACCCTGGAGGACATAGGAGAGACTACATTTTACTTGGCTCCATCCCCTCCAAGGATCGGGCTATACCTGAGCTTTTTGCCATCTCCAGGGCACATGCTCAACCCCTCCATGTGGTGGCAGGCAGGGTCTCCCCGAAGCCCAGGGAACGTACTTTACCCTCTCTAAGGCTTGAGGCAGCATGACTCTTCCACTGCAATGAGGTGGGAGGCCCATCCTCTGCCTTCAGGTACCTTCATATTCCCTTCAGTGTAGATTTTTTTCAGATATTTTGTTATGGTTACCATGGGGCTTATATTTATTAATCTAAATCTATGGCAATATGGCTGATTTGATATGTGTAAAATTAAATATCATAATCATTGTTCATATGCTCCTCCACCCCACCTTCTGATGGTGCCGGATACAAATTATACCTTCATGTGTTGTGAGTTCAATAGCCATATATTCATCATTTTATTTTTTTGCATTTGCATTTTATAGTCTGTAAGTAGTAAAACTTGGAGTTTGTACCAAAAAATAAAATATTACAAAGTTAGAATTTATAATTATGATAACTTATATGTTATCTTTACGAGAAATCTTCTCTCTTTTTTTGCTCTTTGATCCTTGTGCAGAGACCTTTCCTTTCAGCTTGAAGAGCATGCGCTGGCACTGCTGATAGGTCACACCTAGTGTTCATGATATCCGGCATAGTTTGTGTTTCTGGTGATGTCATAATCTATCTCTCAGTTTTGAAAAATAGTCTTATTATATATAAAATCATTTGTTGGAGAGGTTTTCTTTTACCACTTTTAATATTTCTTTCCATTGCCGTCTTGTCTCTATGGTTTCTAAAGAGACATTGATACTTACTCTTATTTTGGGGTTCACTTGCTCATAATACATTGTATTTCTTTTGTGGCTTTCAGGACTCTTGTGCTTTGTCTTTGACAGTTTGACTACTGTGCATTTGGGTGCTATTCTTTTCATGTTTATCTTGCTTGGGATTTATTGGGATTCTGGTCTGTTTATATTTAATTTCATTAAATTTAAGAAGTTTTCTGCCATTATTTCTTTTAGTTTTTCCTCAGTCCCTTTCGTTCTTCCCCTTCTCAGACTCATATAATGCATATATTGGTATTCTTGATGATGTTTGTAGTTCTTTTAGGCTCTGTTCACTTTTTCCATTATTATTTCTTTCTGTTCCTCAGCCTGAATCATTTCAATTTTCTTATCTTCAAGTTCATCTGTTCTTTCTCCTGTCTCTAATCTCCTATTGGAACTCTTTAGTGACTTATTTTGTTTTTAATTTCACTTACTTTGCTCTTCAACTCCAGCATTTACATTTGGGTCCTCTTTATAAGTTCTCTCTTTTTTGTGAAATTTTCACATTGTTCATTCATCATTTTCCTCATATCCTTTGTCCTTTCACTGTGTTTTATTTTATCTCCTTTAGCTTGCTGAAGATTATCTTTCGAAAGTTCTTCTTTGTTCTGTTTCTCTGTTTGCCTTATTATCTTTTGTTACATGCTGTAGATTTTAATATTTCAAAGTATTAATTTTACCCTAGAAGGTATCTGTTTCTTAAGTTTGTGTCCAACTAGTTATATGACAGGTTTCCTTGTATACAGGAAGCTGCCATAGACAACCCAATGAAAAATACCTTTCTTTGTCTTTGCAAATTTTCTTTGTGCTGATTGGTGGTCTCCTTTAGAGTTTAACCCTCCTATCAAGATCAGCCTAAGGCAAAAATGTGAGTTCTTCTCATGTTTGAGCCTGTGTCTTGTCCTGAGTTTTGGTGTTGTTCTTAGGAATTCCCTTGTTTACAGGAATTTGAATGTTCCTTCTCCTCTCTATGAAATGACTTCACTACATTCTTCAGTGCTCTGCTTTATGACTGTAAATTGATAATCTTTAGTCCCAGGCCACCTTGTTTCGTTGTTTATTACACTGCTTTAGCTGTCCACAATCTTGTTCCTTCTGCAGGGCAAGTTCTGGGAAGGTAAGCCAGAGAGGAATGTCCTATTTCATTCATTCACCCTTCTACCCTATAAATTGGAGTCAAGATATATACACCCCAGAATGTGCTTAGGGGTTACTCTGCTCAGAACAGGTCCAGGCACCCACAATGAAATTTCATGCCAACTCCACACCATTCCAGCAAAGTGATAGAGAAGGGGCCAACAAATTCACCATGAGCTTCTCCTATGAATTTTTTTAAAGTTGTGGTTTCTTTATTTAGCTTTTGTCCAGTTACTGCAACCCTTTAACTGGTTTTGGAGTTTTGAGGAAGATAGCTAAGCAAATTTGTTTTTAGTTTTACAAAGATCCTGTGGGAGGTCAGAACCTTGGTACATCTTATACCACCATCTTTGTCAACTAGAACATCTTGATTTTGACATTTAATTTCCTCTTATCAAGAATAAGAAGTGCCTGGCACATATTACACACTTGATAAATATTTGTTTAATGAGATAATAAAGACAATTTTTTAAATGAAAAATAGTGACTTACTACTTGCTAATTCTTCATGTCTTCACTTCACTGGAATAGGGGCAGTGAAGCTTGAGAGGATTTAAAAGAGAAGGATATTTTTGAAGGTAAGAGTGACAGGTCTTGCTGAGGAATGTGATTAATGAAGGAATGAGAAGAATCAGAGATACCTCCTATCCTTATTCTCCACCATAAAATTCAAATTTCTTAATGTTTTTGAGGGTGTCTCTAGAATATGGAAAATGACTGCTTTTCCATCTTCTAATAGCAATGATCTCCAAACTAGAAGTTGAGCTTCTGAGAAAGGTTGGAAGGTTTCCATGACACACTGGGAAATCCATCTACTGAAGTCAACTAGGTTTCTCATATTAGGAGAGCTAATTTACAAGGTTAAACAAAAAGATGAAGGCAAGTTTTGTATTATTTTAAAAATAGCTTTAACTCTTTCAAGGCATATACATTATCAACTATCATAAAAATATCTTTCTTCTTATGTATTTTATATTACATTGAAAATATATATTTTTTCTATTTGCTCAGTAAGAAAGAAATCAGATAGAATAACAATTTAAAAAGTGGATCTAGATTTATTGTGATTTTGAGAATTTATGTTTTTAATTTTATCCAAGTAGGCATAATTATCTATTGTCTCCCCAGGTCAAATTATATTCATGCAATTACACAATTGCATATAGAGACATATACCAAAATATTCCTTACAAAGGTTCTTCAAACCTGCCTACCCATTTTATATGTTAAGTCACAGTGCTCACTTCCATACAGCCTTATTATATTTTTCTACTTATTTGACTTCCCTGAAATTCTTTCATCTGTGAAACTTTGCTTTTCCCTTCATTCCCTATAATACAAATTGTGTATTTAGATTTAGCTCAGCTAGGAAAGAATCAGATGCATGGCATTTTTGCAAGCTAATAGAACGTGATATACCAGAACTGGAACAGCTTTTATAAAAAGGAATTTAGTAAGTTACAAATTTAGTGTTAAGGGTGTGGAAATGTCCAAACTAGGGCATCGAGAGAAACATACCTTAATTCAAGGACGGTTGATGCATCTGCAGTACTTCTGTCAGCTGGCCCATAGCTCCTGGGCCCTATTGTTTTCATCCTCTGTTCCTATGGATGTTCCTCAATTTTTTCTCAGGGCTGGCTTTCATCTCTTGGCTTCCCTTGGCTCTCTTTAGCTTCTGGCTTGCTTAATATATCATGACAACATTTGCTGGGCTCAGGCATCTCCAAACATCTGTGTCTCTGTTCTCTGCATGTCCACATCAGTTCTGCCGTAAAGTTTCTGTTCGCTCGGAGGCTTCTGTCATTTCTTTAGGCTCTATCTTTTCTGTCATTTTTGACTCTCTCCAATATGTTTCCTCTTTTAAATGATTCAAATAAGCTAATCAAGACCCATATGGAATGGGTGGAGTGACATCTCCAACTCATCAAAAGTTAATACCCACAATTGGGCATGTCACATCTTCATGGAGATAATCTAATCAAAAGATTTCAATTTACAGTATTGAATCAGAATTTTAAAAAAAAGGTCTACTTCTACAAGATTGGATCAGGATTAAAACATGGCTTTTCTGGGATGCCTAATAGATTCGAACCAGCACAACCAGGGAGAGGTTTCAGGTAAGATAGATCTTTAACAGCTCCTAAATTTTATGGCTTAAGATCTTTACACACTTCACACTCAGACTCTGAAAAAGTAACAGCGTTGGAATGTAGGCAATGAGGGAGAAAATTACAATTTCTGTAGAAAAGGTAACATAGTACCTATATAAATATTTTCAAAGATTGATTTTCTAGCAATTACATGATGATTTCATACCAATAACAGCAGATTTTCTGGAAGTGGAACAAAGTTTATGGGGGTATGTTTATTCTCTAGCCATATGTTGAATACCTATCTGTAGCACTATTCTACTAAAAACATTCACTTTTCCAGAATCATTTTATTTATTTTTCCATCTGTTCAGTAATTAGAGCAGACTGTGGTCTGCTGAAATAAATTTTGTCAAAAATAATATTGTTCATAATCTTTCAGTCGTATGCTATATCCTCTAAAAGGAGCTCTTTATTAATGTTAGGTATTATTTCATAAGGTTTAACACTTTTATCATAAAAAGATATTAACTATAAAACTGCCTTTATTGCCATATTATTCTATTTGAGTACAAATATGTCTAGTCAAGACAATAAACATAAGTTACTTTAATTCATGAAACTTTCTGTCTCTGGAGCTATCTCTACCTAAGAATACAGACATAAAGTTATTACAGTCACATTTTTGTTAAACAGAGAAATTTCAAGCCTTGTATAATTTGAGGTTATAATTTCCCTTAGTGATATAATCCATAATGAAGTTGAAGAACTCATTTGTTATAATGAATATGCTCTTTTTAGTCACAAGACTGAATATGTGATCATGTTCATAGGTACAAAGCACAATATGCCTGCTGCTCTCACAGGAACAGCATGTTGTACTTCATGTTTCCATGTATATGGAGTTCTAGAACAAGCAAGTAGTTGCCTCTGGTGGGAAGTGGGGTTACAGTTGATGGACTAGAAAGAAGCATGAGGGAGGTCTCTAGAATATGGAAATGCTCTTCTTGATAGAAGTGTGAATTCCGTGGACGTTTTCATTTATCAAAACTCCTCAAAGTGTACAATTAAGATCTGTGCAATTCATTATATAAAATATAGTCATCATTAAAAAAATGGAAAAGAATAATATGTCTTGGTTTGTATGTTGTAGGAAGTATAAAGCAGAGCTTTTAAATATTTTGATGCAGTTGTTAACTTTCACAAACTTGTCATAATTGTCCTACCACTTGCTCATGCATTGTTCATGACAAGTCTCTTACACTAATTCTTAATAGATTGAGAAATTAGCACCAGCCTCTAGCAGCCTCACTATACTACATTAATAATGAAACCTCATCCTGATAAAGAAAACATT